>CAXIVS010000585.1:0-11476 GCA_964035775.1 Osedax frankpressi | reverse complement strand
ACCCACCCTCTCACTACCTCACCACCCTCTCACTACCTCACTCCTCTCACTACCTCACCACCCTCTCACTACCTCACCACCCTCTCACTACCTCACCACCTTCTCACTATCTCACTACCTCACCACCCTCTCACTACCTCACCACCCTCTCACTATCTCACTTCCCTCTCACTACCTCACCACATTCTCACTACCTCACTACCTCACCACCCTCTCACTACCTCACTACCTTCTCACTACCTCACCACCCTATCACTACCTCACTACCTCACCACCCTCTCACTACCTCACCACCCTCTCACTACCTCACCACCCTCTCACTACCTCACTACCTCACCACCCTCTCACTACCTCACCACCCTCTCACTACCTCACCACCCTCTCACTACCTCACTACCTCACCACCCTCTCACCACCCTCTCACTACCTCACCACCCTCTCACTACCTCACCACCCTATCACTACCTCACCACCCTCTCACTACCTCACCACCCTCTCACTACCTCACTACCTCACCACCCTCTCACCACCTCTCACTACCTCTCACTACCTCACCACCCTCTCACCACCCTCTCACTACCTCACCACCCTCTCACTACCCTCTCACCACCCTCTCACTACCTCACTACCCTCTCACTACCTCACTACCTTCTCACTACCTCACTACCCTCTCACTACCTCACTACCTCACCACCCTCTCACCACCTCTCACTACCTCACCACCCTCTCACCACCCTCTCACTACCTCACTACCTCACCACCCTCTCACCACCTCTCACTACCTCACCACCCTCTCACCACCCTCTCACTACCTCACCACCCTCTCACTACCCTCTCACCACCCTCTCACTACCTCACTACCCTCTCACTACCTCACTACCTTCTCACTACCTCACCACCCTCTCACTACCTCACCACCTTCTCACTATCTCACTACATCACCTCCCTCTCATTACCTCACCACCCTCTCACTACCTCACCACCCTCTCACTACCTCACCACCCTCTCACTACCTCACCACACTCTCACTACCTCACTACCCTCTCACTACCTCACCACCCTCTCACTACCTCACCACCCTCTCACTACCTCACCACCCTCTCACTACCTCACCACCCTCTCACTACCCTCTCACCACCCTCTCACTACCTCACTACCCTCTCACTACCTCACTACCTTCTCACTACCTCACCACCCTCTCACTACCTCACCACCCTCTCACTACCTCACCACCCTCTCACTACCTCACCACCCTCTCACTACCTCACCACCCTCTCACTACCTCACCACCTTCTCACTATCTCACTACCTCACCACCCTCTCACCTCCTCTCACTACCTCACCACCCTCTCACTACCTCACCACCCTCTCACTACCTCACCACCCTCTCACTACCTCACCACCTTCTCACTACCTCACTACCCTCTCACTACCTCACCACCTTCTCACTACCTCACCACCCTCTCACTACCTCACTACCCTCTCACTACCTCACTACCTTCTCACTACCTCACCACCCTCTCACTACCTCACCACCCTCTCACTACCTCACCACCCTCTCACTACCTCACCACACTCTCACTACCTCACTACCCTCTCACTACCTCACTACCCTCTCACTACCTCACCACCTTCTCACTATCTCACTACCTCACCACCCTCTCACTACCTCACCACCCTCTCACTACCTCACCACCTTCTCACTACCTCACCACCCTCTCACTACCTCACTACCTCACCACCCTCTCACTACCTCACCACCCTCTCACCACCCTCTCACTACCTCACCACCCTCTCACTACCTCACCACCCTCTCACTACCTCACCACCCTCTCACTACCTCACCACCCTCTCACTACCTCACCTACCTCACCACCCTCTCACTACCTCACCACCCTCTCACTACCTCACTACCCTCTCACTACCTTCTCACTACCTTCTCACTACCTCACCACCCTCTCACTACCTCACCACCCTCTCACTACCTCACCACCCTCTCACTACCTCACCACACTCTCACTACCTCACTACCCTCTCACTACCTCACTACCCTCTCACTACCTCACCACCTTCTCACTATCTCACTACCTCACCACCCTCTCACTACCTCACCACCCTCTCACTACCTCACCACCTTCTCACTACCTCACCACCCTCTCACTACCTCACTACCTCACCACCCTCTCACTACCTCACCACCCTCTCACCACCCTCTCACTACCTCACCACCCTCTCACTACCTCACCACCCTCTCACTACCTCACCACCCTCTCACTACCTCACCACCCTCTCACTACCTCACCACCCTCTCACTACCTCACTACCCTCTCACTACCTCACTACCTTCTCACTACCTCACCACCCTCTCACTACCTCACCACCCTCTCACTACCTCACCACCCTCTCACTACCTCACCACACTCTCACTACCTCACCACCCTCTCACTACCTCACCACACTCTCACTACCTCACTACCCTCTCACTACCTCACCACCCTCTCACTACCTCACTACCCTCTCACTACCTCACCACCTTCTCACTATCTCACTACCTCACCACCCTCTCACTACCTCACCACCCTCTCACTACCTCACCACCCTCTCACTACCTCACTACCCTCTCACTACCTCACCACCCTCTCACTACCTCACCACCCTCTCACCACCCTCTCACTACCTCACCACCCTCTCACTACCTCACCACCTTCTCACTACCTCACTACCCTCTCACTACCTCACCACCTTCTCACTATCTCACTACCTCACCACCCTCTCACTACCTCACTACCCTCTCAATACCTCACCACCTTCTCACTACCCTCTCACTACCTCACTACCCTCTCACTACCTCACCACCCTCTCACTACCTCACCACCTTCTCACTACCTCACCACATTCTCACCACCCTCTCACTACCTCACCACCCTCTCACTACCTCACCACCCTCTCACTACCTCACTACCCTCTCACTACCTCACCACCTTCTCACTATCTCACTACCTCACCACCCTCTCACTACCTCACCACCTTCTCACTATCTCACCACCTTCTCACTATCTCACTACCTCACCACCCTCTCACTACCTCACCACCTTCTCACTACCTCACCACCCTCTCACTACCTCACCACCCTCTCACTACCTCACTACACTCTCACTACCTCACTACCCTCTCACTACCTCACCACCCTCTCACTACCTCACCACCCTCTCACCACCCTCTCACTACCTCACCACCCTCTCACTACCTCACCACCCTCTCACTACCTCACCACCCTCTCACTACCTCACCACACTCTCACTACCTCATTACCCTCTCACTACCTCACCACCCTCTCACTACCTCACTACCCTCTCACTACCTCACCACCCTCTCACTACCTCACCACCCTCTCACTACCTCACCACCCTCTCACTACCTCACTACCTCACCACCCTCTCACTACCTCAACACCTTCTCACTACCTCACCACCTCACTACCCTCTCACTACCTCACCACCTTCTCACTACCTCACCACCCTCTCACTACCTCACCACCCTCTCACTACCTCACCACCTTCTCACTATCTCACTACCTCACCACCCTCTCACTACCTCACTACCCTCTCACTACCTCACCACCCTCTCACTACCTCACCACCCTCTCACTACCTCACCACCTTCTCACTACCTCACTACCTCACCACCCTCTCACTACCTCAACACCTTCTCACTACCTCACCACATTCTCACCACCTCACTACCCTCTCACTACCTCACCACCTTCTCACTACCTCTCACTACCTCACCACCTTCTCACTACCTCACCACCTCACTACCCTCTCACTACCTCACCACCTTCTCACTACCTCACCACCCTCTCACTACCTCACCACCTCACTACCCTCTCACTACCTCACCACCTCACTACCCTCTCACTACCTCACCACCTTCTCACTACCTCACCACCCTCTCACCACCTTCTCACTACCTCACCACCTTCTCACTACCTCACCACCCTCTCACCACCTTGTCACTACCTCACTACCCTCTCACTACCTCACCAGCCTCTCACTACCTCACCACCTCACTACCCTCTCACTACCTCACCACCTTCTCACTACCTCACCACCCTCTCACTACCTCACCACCTTCTCACTACCTCACCACCCTCTCACTACCTCACCACCTCACTACCTCACCACCTCACTACCTCACTACCCTCTCACTACCTCACCACCCTCTCACTACCTCACCACCTTCTCACCACCTTCTCACTACCTCACCACCCTCTCACTACCTCACCACCTCACTACCTCACCACCTCACTACCTCACTACCCTCTCACTACCTCACCACCCTCTCACTACCTCACCACCCTCCCACCACATTGTCACTACCTCACTACCCTCTCACTACCTCACCACCTTCTCACTACCTCACCAGCCTCTCACTACCTCACCAACTCACTACCCTCTCACTACCTCACTACCCTCTCACTACCTCACTACCCTCTCACTACCTCACCACCCTCTCACTACCTCACCACCTTCTCACCACCTTCTCACTACCTCACCACCCTCTCACTACCTCACCACCTCACTACCTCACCACCTCACTACCTCACCACCCTCTCACTACCTCACCACCCTCCCACCACCTTGTCACTACCTCACTACCCTCTCACTACCTCACCACCTTCTCACTACCTCACCAGCCTCTCACTACCTCACCACCTCACTACCCTCTCACTACCTCACTACCCTCTCACTACCTCACCACCTTCTCACTACCTCACCACCCTCTCACTACCTCACCACCTCACTACCCTCTCACTACCTCACCACCCTCTCACTACCTCACCACCTTCTCACTATCTCACCACCTTCTCACTACCTCACCACCATCTCACTACCTCACCACCTCACTACCCTCTCACTACCTCACCACCTTCTCACTATCCTCTCACTACCTCACCACCCTCTCACTACCTCACCACCTCACTACCCTCTCACTACCTCACCACCTTCTCACTACCTCACCACCCTCTCACTACCTCACCACCTCACTACCCTCTCACTACCTCACTACCTTCTCACTACCTCACCACCCTCTCACTACCTCACCACATCACTACCCTCTCACTACCTCACTACCTTCTCACTACCTCACCACCCTCTCACTACCTCACCACATCACTACCCTCTCACTACCTCACCACCTTCTCACTACCTCACCACCCTCTCACTACCTCACCACCTCACTACCCTCTCACTACCTCACTACCTTCTCACTACCTCACCACCCTCTCACTACCTCACCACATCACTACCCTCTCACTACCTCACTACCTTCTCACTACCTCACCACCCTCTCACTACCTCACCACCTCACTACCCTCTCACTACCTCACCACCTTCTCACTACCTCACCACCCTCTCACTACCTCACCACCTCACTACCCTCTCACTACCTCACTACCTTCTCACTACCTCACCACCCTCTCACTACCTCACCACATCACTACCCTCTCACTACCTCACTACCTTCTCACTACCTCACCACCCTCTCACTACCTCACCACATCACTACCCTCTCACTACCTCACCACATTCTCACTACCTCACCACCCTCTCACTACCTCACCACCTCACTTTTAATTAATATACCTAAAATACAAGAAAAACGACTAAACAAAATTATTAACCTCTCTTGCAGACTTATTTACAAACTCCCTAAATGAACACATATCACATTATACAGAAAAAAACTTAAATTTCTAACCTTTAAACACAGATCCATATACAAAATTCTAACAATAATACATACAGCACTGAAAACTGATATCCCTAAATATATGAGCGACTCAATTAAACTAAAACTGAAAAGCAATCTAAGGTCATCCAATAAAAAACTGCTTAAACAAGACATAACAAACAATTTTCCACAACTTTGGAATAAACTACCCATAACTGTTACCAATGAAAATAATACAAATACTTTTAAAAGCAAACTTCACAAATACTTACTTGGTCTAGACTGATATAACCTGACACACCCTTATAATATTCCTACTGCTACTGAATTATCAAATTGATTTACACTTTTACCTAATACAATACCCATTACTCAAAAACCAATACTCAACTACTTTATTTTCTACAGCCTATATTACTTTTCCACTTTTACTACTTACTTCTTACCAACCTCACTACCATACTTTACCTCCTTTACACGTACATTTATATCTGACTTATTTTCTCTATATACTGTCCCCTATACAGTTTTCCCATATGTATAATGTACACTGCACACTTCCCTCACATGCAATTCCCTCTCACGTGACTTCCTTACACATATTACCACAATTATTACAACGATTTTATTTATTTTGAAAAACGTATTTACTATATTAATTGTGTTATATTTCGTTAATAATACTTACACTCACCTTCCAACAATGTAAAAATTGGATTTTCGTGAATAAACATATACACACACACACACACTACCCTCTCACTACCTCACCACCTTCTCACTACCTCACCACCTTCTCACTACCTCACCACCCTCTCACTACCTCACCACCTCACTACCCTCTCACTACCTCACCACCTTCTCACTACCTCACCACCCTCTCACTACCTCACCACCTTCTCACTACCTCACCACCTTCTCACTACCTCACCACCCTCTCACTACCTCACCACCTTCTCACTACCTCACCACCCTATCACTACCTCACCACCTCACTACCCTCTCACTACCTCACCACCCTCTCACTACCTCACCACCCTCTCACTACCTCACTACCCTCTCACTACCTCACCACCTTGTCACTACCTCACCACCCTCTCACTACCTCACCACCTTCTCACTACCTCACCACCCTCTCACTACCTCATCACCTTCTCACTACCTCACTACCCTCTCACTACCTCACCACCTCACTACCCTCTCACTACCTCACCACCCTCTAACTACCTCACCACCCTCTCACTACCTCACCACCCTCTCACCATCCTCTCACTACCTCACCACCCTCTCACTACCTCACCACCTTGTCACTACCTCACCACCCTCTCACTACCTCACCACCTTCTCACTACCTCACCACCCTCTCACTACCTCATCACCTTCTCACCACCTCACTACCCTCTCACTACCTCACCACCCTCTCACTACCTCACCACCTTCTCACTACCTCACCACCCTCTCACTACCTCACCACCTCTCACTACCTCACCACCTTCTCAATACCTCACCACCTTCTCACTACCCTCTCACTACCTCACTACCCTCTCACTACCTCACCACCATCTCACTACCTCACCACCTTCTCACTACCTCACCACCGTCTCACCACCATCTCACTACCTCACCACCTTCTCACTACCTCACCACCCTCTCACTACCTTCTCACTACCTCACCACCCTCTCACTACCTCACCACCTTCTCACTACCTCACCACCCTCTCACTACCTTCTCACTACCTCACTACCCTCTCACTACCTCACCACCCTCTCACTACCTCACCACCCTCTCACTACCTCACCACCCTCTCACTACCTCACCACCCTCTCACTACCTCACCACCCTCTCACTACCTCACCACCCTCTCACTACCTCACCACCCTCTCACTACCTCACCACCCTCTCACTACCTCACCACACTCTCACTACCTCACTACCTCACCACCCTCTCACTACCTTCTCACTACCTCACCACCCTCTCACTACCTTCTCACTACCTCACCACCCTCTCACTACCTCACCACCTTCTCACTACCTCACCACCCTCTCACTACCTTCTCACTACCTCACTACCCTCTCACTACCTCACCACCCTCTCACTACCTCACCACCTTCTCACTACCTCACCACCCTCTCACTACCTTCTCACTACCTCACCACCCTCTCACTACCTCACCACCCTCTCACTACCTCACCACCTTCTCACTACCTCACTACCTTCTCACTACCTCACCACCTTCTCACTACCTCACTACCCTCTCACTACCTCACCACCTTCTCAATACCTCACCACCCTCTCACTACCTTCTCACTACCTCACCACCCTCTCACTACCTCACCACCCTCTCACTACCTCACCACCTTCTCACTACCTCACTACCTTCTCACTACCTCACCACCTTCTCACTACCTCACTACCTTCTCACTACCCTCTCACTACCTTCTCACTACCTCACTACCCTCTCACTACCTCACCACCCTCTCACTACCTCACCACCTTCTCACTACCTCACCACCCTCTCACTACCTTCTCACTACCTCACCACCCTCTCACTACCTCACCACCCTCTCACTACCTCACCACCTTCTCACTACCTCACTACCCTCTCACTACCTCACCACCCTCTCACTACCTCACCACCTTCTCACTACCTCACCACCCTCTCACTACCTTCTCACTACCTCACCACCCTCTCACTACCTCACCACCCTCTCACTACCTCACCACCTTCTCACTACCTCACTACCCTCTCACTACCTCACCACCTTCTCACTACCTCACCACCCTCTCACTACCTCACCACCCTCTCACTACCTTCTCACTACCTCACCACCCTCTCACTACCTCACCACCTTCTCACTACCTCACCACCCTCTCACTACCTTCTCACTACCTCACTACCCTCTCACTACCTCACCACCCTCTCACTACCTCACCACCTTCTCACTACCTCACCACCCTCTCACTACCTTCTCACTACCTCACTACCCTCTCACTACCTCACCACCTTCTCACTACCTCACCACCCTCTCACTACCTCACCACCCTCTCACTACCTTCTCACTACCTCACCACCCTCTCACTACCTCACCACCCTCTCACCATCCTCTCACTACCTCACCACCCTCTCACTACCTCACCACCTTGTCACTACCTCACCACCCTCTCACTACCTCACCACCTTCTCACTACCTCACCACCCTCTCACTACCTCATCACCTTCTCACCACCTCACTACCCTCTCACTACCTCACCACCCTCTCACTACCTCACCACCTTCTCACTACCTCACCACCCTCTCACTACCTCACCACCTCTCACTACCTCACCACCTTCTCAATACCTCACCACCTTCTCACTACCCTCTCACTACCTCACTACCCTCTCACTACCTCACCACCATCTCACTACCTCACCACCATCTCACTACCTCACCACCTTCTCACTACCTCACCACCGTCTCACCACCATCTCACTACCTCACCACCTTCTCACTACCTCACCACCCTCTCACTACCTTCTCACTACCTCACCACCCTCTCACTACCTCACCACCTTCTCACTACCTCACCACCCTCTAACTACCTTCTCACTACCTCACTACCCTCTCACTACCTCACCACCCTCTCACTACCTCACCACCCTCTCACTACCTCACCACCCTCTCACTACCTCACCACCCTCTCACTACCTCACCACCCTCTCACTACCTCACCACCCTCTCACTACCTCACCACCCTCTCACTACCTCACCACCCTCTCACTACCTCACCACCCTCTCACTACCTCACCACACTCTCACTACCTCACTACCCTCTCACTACCTCACCACCCTCTCACTACCTTCTCACTACCTCACCACCCTCTCACTACCTTCTCACTACCTCACCACCCTCTCACTACCTCACCACCTTCTCACTACCTCACCACCCTCTCACTACCTTCTCACTACCTCACTACCCTCTCACTACCTCACCACCCTCTCACTACCTCACCACCTTCTCACTACCTCACCACCCTCTCACTACCTTCTCACTACCTCACCACCCTCTCACTACCTCACCACCCTCTCACTACCTCACCACCTTCTCAATACCTCACCACCCTCTCACTACCTTCTCACTACCTCACCACCCTCTCACTACCTCACCACCCTCTCACTACCTCACCACCTTCTCACTACCTCACTACCTTCTCACTACCTCACCACCTTCTCACTACCTCACTACCTTCTCACTACCTCACCACCCTCTCACTACCTTCTCACTACCTCACTACCCTCTCACTACCTCACCACCCTCTCACTACCTCACCACCTTCTCACTACCTCACCACCCTCTCACTACCTTCTCACTACCTCACCACCCTCTCACTACCTCACCACCCTCTCACTACCTCACCACCTTCTCACTACCTCACTACCCTCTCACTACCTCACCACCCTCTCACTACCTCACCACCTTCTCACTACCTCACCACCCTCTCACTACCTTCTCACTACCTCACCACCCTCTCACTACCTCACCACCCTCTCACTACCTCACCACCTTCTCACTACCTCACTACCCTCTCACTACCTCACCACCTTCTCACTACCTCACCACCCTCTCACTACCTCACCACCCTCTCACTACCTTCTCACTACCTCACCACCCTCTCACTACCTCACCACCTTCTCACTACCTCACCACCCTCTCACTACCTTCTCACTACCTCACTACCCTCTCACTACCTCACCACCCTCTCACTACCTCACCACCTTCTCACTACCTCACCACCCTCTCACTACCTTCTCACTACCTCACCACCCTCTCACTACCTCACCACCCTCTCACTACCTCACCACCTTCTCACTACCTCACTACCTTCTCACTACCTCACCACCTTCTCACTACCTCACTACCCTCTCACTACCTCACCACCTTCTCACTACCTCACCACCCTCTCACTACCTCACCACCTTCTCACTACCTCTCACTACCTTTCTTTCACTGTTATTATTCCCTACCTCCTCTTAATTTCATTTTACATTTCTTAAATGTTGATTTTTAATTTAAATTAGTCTTGTGTCATTAACCACCATTTTAGAAAGACACACAAAAACACAAACTAATACATATACTAATATACTCGCACACACACACTCGCACACTCACACACACACACTCACACACACACATTCGCACACACACACTCGCACACACACACTCGCACACTCACACACACAATCACACACACTCACACACACACACGCACACTCACACTCACACACACACCAACACATGTATTTGTGACATCTACTGCATGCCTACGTGTAGAGTATTGATATATAGACTTACCCAATCGTAAGTAGGTGAGAGAAAGAGAGGTAAAGGAGAGTCTGTATAAGTAATAATGAGAAATATTATTTATAACGGGTGTGAAACTGTTGTACACTTTATGAATTCACATGCCGGCCATCTAGAGACTCTATTATATGATATTATTAATATTTACAAACATTTACACAATAGACTAAACTCCTCCTCAACTCATCTAGGCACTCGCAAGCTTATTTTACAATCAACGGAACCTTATCCCTTATTTAATTAAACATTCAGTGGGGCTGGTGTGGGGCTTGTGTGGGGCTTGTGTGGGGCTGGTGTGGGGCTGGTGTGGGGCTGGTGTGGGGCTGGTGCAGACCTAGAGAACTGTACAATAAGCGAATATGATATGTGAAACATTGTATAATAAAAACAAAC
>CAXIVS010000583.1:0-18432 GCA_964035775.1 Osedax frankpressi | reverse complement strand
CTAGTGTCTGTGCCAGCAGCACTAGTCCCTTCTACCTAGTGTATGTGCCAGCAGCACTAGTCCCTTCTACCTAGTGTCTGTGCCAGCAGCACTAGTCCCTTCTACCTAGTGTCTGTGCCAGCAGCACTAGTCCCTTCTACCTAGTGTCTGTGTCAGCAGCACTAGTCCCTTCTACCCAGTGTCTGTGCCAGCAGCACTAGTCCCTTCTACCTAGTGTCTGTGCCAGCAGCACTAGTCCTTTCTACCTAGTGTCTGTGCCAGCAACACTAGTCCCTTCTACCCAGCAGCACAACACTTTGTCCCAACAGACTCTGACCTCCTTCTGCCGTAGTTCCTCAGCCTCCCTCCAGGCGTCCTTCAGCTTCTGCTTTTCCAGCAGGAGACGTTCTGTCAACACACCCCAGCACATGACATGACATGACATCACAGGGTCTGTGACTGACACACACTATTTCTTGCTCTAGTGTGCTCACAAGTGGTTGCTCTAATGTTTTCACTAGTGACTGCACTAACGTCATTACTCATGAGACACATGATACATTTGTATAAAGCGATGTTAATGTACCAAGTGCATTGTACGAGATAAAACTGAAGACAACCTGCCATGTCTGCAAGGTTGCATTCTTCCTAGGCTATTGACACTCACAGATAACAATATAATAATTGTACAAGAGATACACTGAGTTGGTTTTCTTGGATGACAGAGCCCCCCGTTGTGGTCAGTCACCACAGGCCACCTCCTACAGCACAGTTTACTCAAGTACACCGCTGAATCATGAAGACTTATTGACCCTTGGTTGCTAGAACCAAATAGTGCAAGACAGTTGGTCCAATGCTAAACTCTACATCTAGACCCCAATGTCAGACCAAAGTGAAAGGTTAGTGTGACTAGAGGGATGACAAGAATGACCTTCATAGTGTGCGACCTTCAGCTTCATGTCAGCCTGTGCATGAGTCAACTGTTCCTTCAACTCGTAGATCTGGTCTTGCTGGTTGCGATATGTCCGTTCCAGCTCATCCACCTGAACAGTTCACAGCAGTGTACAACACAAGACAACAGTTCACAGCAGTGTACAACACAAGACAACAGTTCACAGCAGTGTACAACACAAGACAACAGTTCACCACAGCAGTGTACAACACAAGACAACAGTTCACAGCAGTGTACAACACAAGACAACAGTTCACAGCAGTGTACAACACAAGACAACAGTTCACAGCAGTGTACAACACAAGACAACAGTTCACAGCAGTGTACAACACAAGACAACAGTTCACAGCAGTGTACAACACAAGACTACAGTTCACAGCAGTGTACAACACAAGACTACAGTTCACAGCAGTGTACAACACAAGACAACAGTTCACAGCAGTGTACAACACAAGACAACAGTTCACCACAGCAGTGTACAACACAAGACAACAGTTCACAGCAGTGTACAACACAAGACAACAGTTCACAGCAATGTACAACACAAAACAACTGTTCACAGCAGTGTACAACACAAGACAACAGTTCACAGCAGTGTACAACACAAAACAACTGTTCACAGCAGTGTACAACACAAGACAACAGTTCACAGCAGTGTACAACACAAGACAACAGTTCACAGCAGTATACACTACAAGACAATAGTCCACAGCATTGTAAATCACAAGACAACTGTTCACAGCAGTGTACAACACACAACAACAGTTCACAGCAGTGTACAACACAAGACAACAGTTCACAGCAGTGTACAACACAAGACAACAGTTCACAGCAGTATACACTACAAGACAATAGTCCACAAGACAACAGTTCACAGCAGTGTACAACACACAACAACAGTTCACAGCAGTGTACAACACAAGACAACAGTTCACAGCAGTGTACAACACAAGACAACAGTTCACAGCAGTATACACTACAAGACAATAGTCCACAGCATTGTAAATCACAAGACAACTGTTCACAGCAGTGTACAACACACAACAACAGTTCACAGCAGTGTACAACACACAACAACAGTTCACAGCAGTGTACAACACACAACAACAGTTCACAGCAGTGTACAACACAATACAACAGTTCACAGCAGTGTACAACACAAGACAACAGTTCACAGCAGTATACAGTACAAGACAATAGTCCACAGCATTGTAAATCACAAGACAACAGTTCACAGCAGTGTACAACACACAACAACAGTTCACAGCAGTGTACAACACACAACAACAGTTCACAGCAGTGTACAACACACAACAACAGTTCACAGCAGTGTACAACACACAACAATAGTTCACAGCAGTGTACAACACAAGACAACAGTTCACAGCAGTGTACAACACACAACAACAGTTCACAGCAGTGTACAACACAAGACAACAGTTCACAGCAGTGTACAACACAAGACAACAGTTCACAGCAGTATACAGTACAAGACAATAGTCCACAGCATTGTAAATCACAAGACAACTGTTCACAGCAGTGTACAACACACAACAACAGTTCACAGCAGTGTACAACACAAGACGACGGTTCACAGCAGTGTACAACACAAGACAACAGCTCACAGCAGTGTACAACACAAAACAACAGTTCACAGCAGTGTACAACACAAGACAACAGTTCACAGCAGTGTACAACACAAGACAACAGTTCACAGCAGTGTACAACACAAGACAACAGCTCACAGCAGTGTACAACACAATACAACAGTTCACAGCAGTGTACAACACAAGACAACAGTTCACAGCAGTGTACAACACAAGACAACAGTTCACAGCAGTGTACAACACAACTTTATGACATTAGTGTTGATAGAACAAAGTGCTCATGTATCTTCACCTTGTTTTCTAGGGCCATGTTCCGTTCATTTGTCTCAAGCAATTCTTTGTTTAGTCGGCCTTCAGCCATGGCTCGATCCTACAATCATCAGTGTATGTGGGGTTTCAATGTAGAACATTAACCTAAATATACAGTGTACATTCACTCCCAGCCTCCTTATGATGTCATGGGATGTTAAATGTTTCTATCCAGAGAATGCCACAAAATACAATGCCACTCAGATAGTTTTAGAAACAATTAAATTCTGGTGATATATCAATTTACCTAGCTATGATGAACATAATTATATTGTGCTTAATTAATTTTAAAATGCCAACACTTCATTCATTCGAGCAATAAAAATGTTGTTTTCCATATTCAACTCACAATCTCCCACTCCTATTTCATCATTGTCCCACCTCCCTTACCATCTTCTTCTTTTCCTTCAGCTCCCACCTCCTTCATTTCCCACCTCTCTTTCATTCTACAGTTCCCACCTCCCTATTTTTCTTTTGTTCCCACCTCCCTCTCCCTCTTCTTTTCCCAAGACCCTATCATTCTCCAGCCCCACCTCCCTCTCCCTTTTAACCTCCCACCTCCCTCTTTTTCTTATGTGTTCCCTCTTCATCTTCCACCCTCTTTCCTGTTCCCATCTCCCGCTCCGTCTTCCACCCCGTCTTCTGTTCCCACCCTCCTCTCCCTCTTCTGTTCCTACCTCCCGCTCCCTCTTCAGCTCCCCCTGGTGCTGTTTGTTCATCGCCTTCTGTTCCTCCTTTGCTCTCTCCATCATCACGGCCATCTCTGCCATCTTGCTCTCCGACAGTGCGATCTCCGACTCAGCCAGGGCCAGTCTGGGAGATAACAACATGACCTCAACATGACTAGTCACATGACCACATTAGTCAGTCATCAGTTGCCACATGTACAATGTATATTCATGGTTCTATTCACAAATCAATTCATGAGTCTATTCACACTTGTATTTACACTTCTAATCATACACAACTTCTATTCCGTGCACTTTTGTATATTCACATTTCTAGTCAAACTTCTACTCAGTTTTATTGACACATTTTACAGACAAGACTTCTATTTACAGTTATATTCATACTTTTATTTAAACTTATTTTTATACTTTCATCCACCCCCCCCCTCTGTTCCACTCACTTGGCAGCGAGTGAGTTGAACTGGTCGCGTCGTACCTCCAAGGCTTCCTGCAGCTGGTGGATGCGTTCACACGCCGACCTGGAAGACACACTCAGTGGAACCACATGGGCAAACTGTAGGACTAACACATGGGCAAACTGTAGGACTAACACATGGGCAAACTGTGGGACTAACACATGGGCAAACTGTGGGACTAACACATGGGCAAACTGTGGGACTAACACATGGGCAAACTGTAGGACTAACACATGGGCAAACTGTAGGACTAACACATGGGCATACTGTAGGACTAACACATGGGCAAACTGTAGGACTAACACATGGGCATAATGTAGGACTAACACATGGGCATACTGTAGGACTAACACATGGGCATACTGTAGGACTAACACATGGGCAAACTGTAGGACTAACACATGGGCATACTGTAGGACTAACACATGGGCAAACTGTAGGACTAACACATGGGCATAATGTAGGACTAACACATGGGCATACTGTAGGACTAACACATGGGCATACTGTAGGACTAACACATGGGCAAACTGTAGGACTAACACATGGGCAAACTGTAGGACTAACACATGGGCAAACTGTGGGACTAACAGATGGGCAAACTGTAGGACTAACACATGGGCAAACTGTAGGACTAACACATGGGCAAACTGTGGGACTCACACATGGGCAAACTGTGGGACTAACACATGGGCAAACTGTGGGACTAACACATGGGCAAACTGTGGGACTAACACATGGGCAAACTGTGGGACTAACACATGGGAAAACTGTGGGACAAACACATGGTCAAACTGTAGGACTAACACATGGGCAAACTTTAGGACTAACACATGGGCATACTGTAGGACTAACACATGGGCATACTGTAGGACTAACACATGGGCAAACTGTAGGATTAAATCATGGGCAAACTGTAGGACTAACACATGGGCATACTGTAGGACTAACACATGGGCATACTGTAGGACTAACATATGGGCAAACTGTAGGATTAACACATGGGCAAACTGTGGGACTAACACATGGTGACATGGGAAAACTGTGGGACTAACACATGGGCAAACTGTGGGATTAACACATGGGCAAACTGTAGGACTAACACATGGGCAAACTGTAGGACTAACACATGGGCAAACTGTAGGACTAACACATGGGCATACTGTAGGACTAACACATGGGCAAACTGTAGGACTAACACATGGGCATACTGTAGGACTAACACATGGGCATACTGTAGGACTAACACATGGGCATACTGTAGGACTAACACATGGGCAAACTGTGGGACTAACACATGGGCAAACTGTAGGACTAACACATGGGCAAACTGTGGGACTCACACATGGGCATACTGTAGGACTAACACATGGGCATACTGTACGACTAACACATGGGCATACTGTAGGATTAACACATGGGCATACTGTAGGACTAACACATGGGCAAACTGTAAGACTAACACATGGACAAACTGTAGGACTAACACATGGGCAAACTGTAGGACTAACACATGGGCAAACTGTGGGACTAACACATGGGCAAACTGTAGAACTAACACATTGGCAAACGGTAGGATTAACACATTGGCAACCTGTAGGACTAACACATGGGCAAACTGTAGGACTAACACATGGGCAAACTGTGGGACTAGCACAAGGGCAAATTGTGGGAGTAACACATGGGCAAACTGTGGGACTAGCACATGGGCAAACTGTAGGACTAACACATGGGCATACTGTAGGATTAGCACATGGGCAAACTGCAGGACTAACACATGGGCATACTGCAGGACTAACACATGGGCGAACTGCAGGATTAACACATGGGCATACTGTAGGACTAACACATGGGCAAACTGTGGGACTAACACATGGGCAAACTGTAGGACTAACACATGGACATACTGTAGGACTAACACATGGGCAAACTGTAGGACTAACACATGGGCATAATGTAGGACTAACACATGGGCATACTGTAGGACTAACACATGGGCATACTGTAGGACTAACACATGGGCAAACTGTAGGACTAACACATGGGCAAACTGTGGGACAAACACATGGGCAAACTGTAGGACTAACACATGGGCATACTGTAGGACTAACACATGGGCATACTGTAGGACTAACACATGGGCAAACTGTGGGACTAACACATGGGCAAACTGTAGGACTAACACATGGGCATACTGTAGGATTAACACATGGGCAAACTGTAGGACTAACACATGGGCAAACTGTAGGACTAACACATGGGCATACTGTAGGACTAACACATGGGCAAACTGTGGGACTAACACATGGGCAAACTGTAGGACTAACACATGGACATACTGTAGGACTAACACATGGGCAAACTGTAGGACTAACACATGGGCATAATGTAGGACTAACACATGGGCATACTGTAGGACTAACACATGGGCATACTGTAGGACTAACACATGGGCAAACTGTAGGACTAACACATGGGCAAACTGTGGGACAAACACATGGTCAAACTGTAGGACTAACACATGGGCATACTGTAGGACTAACACATGGGCATACTGTACGACTAACACATGGGCATACTGTAGGATTAACACATGAGCATACTGTAGGACTAACACATGGGCAAACTGTAGGACTAACACATGGGCAAACTGTAAGACTAACACATGGGCAAACTGTGGGACTAACACATGGGCAAACTGTAGAACTAACACATTGGCAAACGGTAGGATTAACACATTGGCAACCTGTAGGACTAACACATGGGCATACTGTAGGACTAACACATCAGCAAACTGTGGGACTAACACATGGGCAAACTGTAGGACTAACACATGGGCAAACTGTAGGACTAACACATGGGCAAACTGTGGGACTAGCACAAGGGCAAATTGTGGGAGTAACACATGGGCAAACTGTGGGACTAGCACAAGGGCAAATTGTGGGAGTAACACATGGGCAAACTGTGGGACTAGCACATGGGCAAACTGTAGGACTAACACATGGGCATACTGTAGGATTAGCACATGGGCAAACTGTAGGACTAACACATGGGCAAACTGTAGGACTAACACATGGGCAAACTGTAGGACTAACACATGGGCATACTGTAGGACTAACACATGGGCAAACTGTAGGACTAACACATGGGCAAAATGTAGGACTAACACATGGGCAACTTATAGGACTAACACATGGGCAAACTGTAGGACTAACACATGGGCAAACTGTAGGACTAACACATGGGCATACTGTAGGACTAACACATGGGCAAACTGTAGGACTAACACATGGGCATAATGTAGGACTAACACATGGGCATACTGTAGGACTAACACATGGGCATACTGTAGGACTAACACATGGGCAAACTGTAGGATTAACACATGGGCAAACTGTGGGACTAACACATGGGCAAACTGTAGGACTAACACATGGGGAAATTGTAGGTCTAACACATGGGCAAACTGTGGGACTAACACATGGGCAAACTGTAGGTCTAACACATGGGCAAACTGTAGGTCTAACACATGGGCAAACTGTGGGACTAACACATGGGCAAACTGTAGGTCTAACTCATGGGCAAACTGTGGGACTAACACATGGGCAAACTGTAGGACTAACACGTGGGCAAACTGTAGGACTAACACATGGGCAAACTGTAGGACTAACACATGGGCAAACTGTGGGACTAACAAATGGGCAAACTGTGGGACTAACAAATGGGCAAACTGTAGGACTAACACATGGGCATACTGTAGGACTAGCACATGTGGACCAACCTCTTTGACTTTCTGGTTGCTTCATCATGTTTGTCAAGTTTGTCCAGTAAGTCAGACATCTGTCATCAACAAACACACATCTTGAGACGTTGCAAAGACAGACTGGTGAAAGAGTGTCACTGATGGTGGTGTGGACAAATGGATTACTTATTAATTACATGAACAGGTAAACATAAAAGAATCTTTCAATTTCATAATACTTCTCTAGGCTAACGCTGAGGCTAAAATCTGTTCAGCCAATTTGGTTAATGGTCAAAAAAGATTCTTTAGCCAAATGAGATTTTCGTTGATCAGATTTTTTTAGACATCAATGACATTTTCTGACACAAAATGCAAAACATGGCATAATATTATGTTGAATGCTATGCATTATCCACAGGAAAAAAATCACTCAATTAAATAAACCAAACATTTATGACATGATTAGCATAAATTAAAGCTAAACATATAAAGCAAATAAACACCAAATATAAATTTAATAGAACATTGTTTAACTATAAAAAGAAAGCTGAATAACTATTGGGAATTTTGCACAAACACCCAAAATAATGTAATGAGATATCTTTCATAATAAGGCCAAGGCATTAATGAAGTTATTACATATATGACTGCTCAATAAATGATTAATTGAGTTGAATAATTTTTAAAGTTAGTTAACTGTAATAGTCTATAGATTAACTGTAATCCTGGTCTGATGTGCGATTGTTTAAGCAAACTTCAACACAACTGGATGGTGAATAATGCCAGCAAACACTGCTGATAACATCAGTAATAACAACCAAAACAAGAAAGTGACCTCCTGCTGCTTGCTACGCTTCAGGTGCTGCACCTCCTTACTCAACAGGTGAGTGCGCTCAGTGTAGTCTGTCACCAGACTCACACGCTCACTGTTGTGGGCCACCGACGTCTCTATAACACACAACACACTCTCACTGAGGCTGACATCTCCATAAGGGACCACAACACACTCTCACTTAGGCTGACATCTCCACAAGTGACCACAACACACTCTCGCTTAGGCTGACTTCTCCATAAGGGACCACAACACACTCTCGCTTAGGCTGACATCTCCATAAGGGACCACAACACACTCTTGCTTAGGCTGACATCTCCATAAGGGACCACAACACACTCTCGCTTAGGCTGACATCTCCATAAGGGACCACAACACTCTCGCTTAGGCTGACTTCTCCATAAGGGACCACAACACACTCTCGCTTAGGCTGACATCTCCATAAGGGACCACAACACACTCTTGCTTAGGCTGACATCTCCATAAGGGACCACAACACACTCTCGCTTAGACTGACATCTCCATAAGGGACCACAACACACTCGTTTAGGCTGACATCTCCATAAGGGACCACAACACACTCTCACTTAGGCTGACATCTCCATAAGGGACCACAACACACTCTCGCTTAGGTTGACATCTCCACAAGTGACCACAACACACTCTCGCTTAGGCTGACATCTCCATAAGGGACCACAACACACTCTCGCTTAGGCTGACATCTCCACAAGTAACCACAACACACTCTCGCTTAGGCTGTCATCTCCACAAGTGACCACAACACACTCGCTTAGGCTGACATCTCCACAAGTGACCACAACACACTCTCACTTAGGCTGACATCTCCGCAAGTGACCACAACACACTCTCACTTAGGCTGACATCTCCATAAGGGACCACAACACACTCTCGCTTAGGCTGACATCTCCACAAGTAACCACAACACACTCTCGCTTAGGCTGACATCTCCACAAGTGACCACAACACACTCTCACTTAGGCTGACATCTCCACAAGTGACTGCAACACACCCTTGCTTAGGCTGACATCTCCATAAGGGACCACAACACACCCTCGCTTAGGTTGACATCTCCACAAGTAACCACAACACACTCTCGCTTAGGCTGACATCTACATAAGTGACCACAACACACTCTCACTTAAGCTGACATGTCCACAAGTGACCACAACACACTCTTCCTTAGGCTGACATCTCCACAAGTGACCACAACACACTCTCACTTAAGCTGACATCTCCACAAGTGACCACAACACACTCTCACTTAAGCTGACATGTCCACAAGTGACCACAACACACTCTTCCTTAGGCTGACATCTCCACAAATGACCACAACACACTCTCACTTAAGCTGACATCTCCACAAGGGACCACAACACACTCACTTAGGCTGTCATCTCCACAAGGGACCACAACACACTCTCAATTAGGCTGACATCTCCACAAGGGACCACAACACACTCTCAATTAGGCTGACATCTCCACAAGTGACCACAACATACTCTCCCTTAGGCTGACATCTTCACAACTGACCACAACACAGTCTCGCTTAGGCTGACATCTCCACAAGTGACCACAACACAGTTGAACACACTCAACCTTTGTCATACATATCTACAAGACACCAACACACACAGTTTAGCATACATCTCTACAACACACACACTCAAACACACATACACCCACCCACCCACCCACACACACACACACACCGCAGTGTGTCCTGTGCCTTATGCCCGTGCACTCACCAATGGAGCGAAGGATGTCATTGGGGACGTTGTTTCCTGCCAACTCCAGTTTCACAAGAGTTTTGTTATGGTCGAGGGCAGTAAGAAGGGTGCGTGCCCCAATTAACCCCACATTGTTCCACCTGAGGTCTACAACACAGTGTCATGTGTGATGTTGGCCACACAACACTGATCTACTAGACACTACATCGACTATACATTTATACTGAGATGTATTCAAACCAGATATATAGGCATGTATAATCAAATAGTGACATATATTATGTGACATGATAGATGAACATTATTATTATTCAAAACAGATATACACATGTATAAATAAATAGTGTACATATGTTATGTATACATACATATATAATATAATAATTACTACTTTTCTATTGGCCTAGATTAGCAAGTTCTTTATTAGTATTGCAGCAGATTGTTTAAGCAAATAACACATAAAATGTGACAGAACAGAAACATTGAAGTAAGTTTAAAAAATCATTGTGTCATTAAGACAACTTGTACTACTTTATTCTACTACTCATAAGAAAACTCATAAGAAAACATTTTGCACTAAATGATGATGCACTGTGCTTACCAAGACTTCTGAGTGTTGTGTTTCGCTTGAGGGCTGTTGCCAGTTCACTCGCTCCATCGTGTGTGATCTGGTTGTTTCGTAAGTCAAGTACTTGGAGAGTGGCATTGGTGGCAAGACCCTCACAGAACATACCAAACGACGTGTCCAGCATTCCCAGTGCATTCCACTCTAGACACAGACTGCAACACACATGGTGGAGGGTGGAGGCCTGTCAAACACACACAGACAGGCCACAACACACACGGAGGGTGGAGGCATGTCAAACACACACAGACAGGCCACAACACACACGGAGGGTGGAGGGTGGATGCATGTCAAGCACACACAGACAGGCCACAACACACACGGAGGGTGGAGGGTGGATGCATGTCAAGCACACACAGACAGGCCACAACACACACGGAGGGTGGAGGGTGGAGGCATGTCAAACACACACAGACAGGCCACAACACACACGGAGGGGTGGAGGGTGGAGGCATGTCAAACACACACAGACAGGCCACAACACACACGGAGGGTGGAGGGTGGAGGGTGGATGCATGTCAAGCACACAGACAGGCCACAACACACACGGAGGGTGGAGGCATGTCAAACACACACAGACAGGCCACAACACACACGGAGGGTGGAGGGTGGAGGGTGGATGCATGTCAAGCACACACAGACAGGCCACAACACACACGGAGGGTGGAGGGTGGAGGCATGTCAAACACACACAGACAGGCCACAACACACACGGAGGGTGGAGGGTGGATGCATGTCAAGCACACACAGACAGGCCACAACACACACGGAGGGTGGAGGCATGTCAAACACACACAGACAGGCCACAACACACACGGAGGGTGGAGGGCGAAGGGTGGAGGCATGTCAAACACACACAGACAGGCCACAACACACACGGAGGATGGAGGGTGGAGGCATGTCAAACACACACAGACAGATCTCTACACACACAGAGGGTGGAGGGTGGAGGCAGGTCAAACACACACAGACAGGTCACAACACACACAGAGGGTGGAGGGTGGAGGCAGGTCAAACACACACAGACAGGCCACAACACACACAGAGGATGGAGGCATGTCAAACACACACAGACAGATCTCTACACACACAGAGGGTGGAGGGTGGAGGCAGGTCAAACACACACAGACAGGTCACAACACACACAGAGGGTGGAGGGTGTATTTAACAGCCTGGTAGACTCTCTTCCATGTCATTGACAGCTGTGTTAAAATGCTTGTTAAAAATGTAATAATTATATATGTTTATGAGCATTATATTAAACATGCATACAACAGCCTTTTGGTGTTGTCCAGTAATTCACAATTTGTTATTATTGAAAGTCATCATGAAGTGTTACCTTAAGAGAATCTTGTTCTGAGCCAACATGCGTCCGAGAGCCTCACAACCACTGCCCCTCACATTGTTACCCTACAACACAACCACTGTCCCTCACATTGTTACCCTACAACACAACCACTGTCCCTCACATTGTTACCCTACAACACAACCACTGTCCCTCACATTGTTACCCTACAACACAACCACTGCCCCTCACATTGTTACCCTACAACACAACCACTGCCCCTCACATTGTTACCCTATAACACAACCACTGTCCCTCACATTGTTACCCTACAACTCAACCACTGCCCTTCACATTGTTACCCTACAACACAACCACTGCCCCTCACATTGTTACCCTACAACACAACCACTGCCCCTCACATTGTTACCCTACAACACAACCACTGCCCCTCACATTGTTACCCTACAACACAACCACTGTCCCTCACATTGTTACCCTACAACACAACCACTGTCCCTCACATTGTTACCCTACAACACAACCACTGCCCCTCACATTGTTACCCTACAACACAACCACTGCCCCTCACATTGTTACCCTACAACACAACCGCTGCCCCTCACATTGTTACCCTACAACACAACCACTGCCCCTCACATTGTTACCTTACAACACAACTGCTGCCCCTCACATTGTTACCCTACAACACAACCGCTGCCCCTCACATTGTTACCCTACAACACGACCACTGCCCCTCACATTGTTACCCTATAACACAACCACTGCCCCTCACATTGTTACCCTACAACACAACCACTGCCCCTAACATTGTTACCCTACAACACGACCACTGCCCCTCACATTGTTACCCTACAACACAACCACTGCCCCTCACATTGTTACCCTATAACACAACCACTGCCCCTCACATTGTTACCCTACAACACAACCACTGCCCCTCACATTGTTACCCTATAACACAACCACTGACTCAGTGGTTGTGTTATAGGGTAATAATGGACTGTCCACTGCCCCTCACATTGTTACCCTACAACACATTACAACACAACACACCCTCAGGTACATCAACACATGGCTGTTCAAAACACATCTGACAGTGTGTACTTGTAATACACATTTATACAGCATGTATATCTTTTTGTCAATTGTAACCAGCTAACCATCGTGTTAGTTTGTTATCATATGGCAAACATAACCAATTTGGGTGTCTCCCTTGACAAGAAATTCAAATAAGGCTAACTTTAGGTCATCTGACACAGTTCTCGTTTCAAAGAGGCAAACTAAGTATATCCATCCACAAGCCTTTCAAAATACACCCGTAGTGGACAAACATGAAAACTTCACACAACACAAGTGACAGTTATAACACTGTTAATAGTTTACCATAACATCCACTTTACCACTGTTAGCAGAAATTCAGGGTCCACAACCAACTGCATTATAACTGCCTCTGTGTTGTGTGGGTCAAGTGTCTGTGGTCAGGCCTAACAACAAACAAACGGTTGCGAGCCAAACCATGTTTTTTATAATTATATAAATTTTTTTTCTTTTTTAAAGTTTATTCGGTTGTGAACTAATAATTCAACAACTGTCTGTTGTTAATTGAAAATGTATTGTGGTAATATAATAGTGAAGTGCAATATGACTGCCATACTGTACCTTCATCTCCAGTTTGCGGCATAACACATTACTGCCCAGGCCATGTGCTATGGCTCGCACCCCTGGCAACATAAACTATATCAGTAACAGTCTGCTTCAGCCATCAGTAATTCCTAATACATCTGTCCTAAATTATGTACATAACATTGTAACTGCTATTCAACTTGCATGTAAATTTTATTTTTAAATGAAAATAACACAGTACTGTTACACACTGCTACACTGTGTTACACACTGCCATAAACTGCTACACACATGACTACTCTGCTGAAAACAAATTTACACACTGCTACACACTATAATATGCATGTCATCGCAAACACAAATATTCACACACACAAACTGTCACACACTCACAATCTCACTGA
Organism: Osedax frankpressi; assembly: GCA_964035775.1. Lineage (NCBI taxonomy): Eukaryota > Metazoa > Annelida > Polychaeta > Sabellida > Siboglinidae > Osedax > Osedax frankpressi. The sequence continues at coordinate 4,158 of CAXIVS010000583.1, read as the reverse complement.
CGGACTGACTGACTGACTCACTCACTGACTCATTCATTCAGTCACACACACATTCACACACACTGACACACACACTGACACACACACACATTCAGACACGCAAAGCATGAGAAAGTCGTCAAATACCTACACACCACAGCATGTATTCGAGTGTCACAGGGAGTAGACACTGTGGAGGAGTAGAAACTTAAGAACACCACCATTAACATCATGTCGTCTTGCAACGCAGTTTATCAAATTTAAATCCAGAGGTAGGTGTTGGTGTGGTGTGGTGTGGTGTGGTGTGGTGTGGTGTGGTGTGGTGTGGTGTGGTGTGGTGTGGTTTGGCGTGCAAGACTGACCTTCCTCTGCAAGCATGCAGTCGTTCAACTTGACCTCTGAGAATGTCCTGTCAACAGCCAGTGTCTTACCCAGCACTGCACAAGTCTTCACATTGACACTGCTGGCCGACAGGTCTAGGCAGTAGCCACCTCGTGGACTGGCACACTTGTGGGCCCTGTACACATACGACACAGCAAATATTACACTTTGAGCAAATATTGAAACAAAACCTGTCCACAAGTCCAGTTCACATGTTTCAGCAGCTGCTTCCGAGTCAGTTTACCAGTAATTCTTGCTGTCTAATCTCATCTTGGAGCCATCAACAATATATTCCATAACACAAAACACAGTTAGCTCCATTATAACCTGTATACTATACACTACAGATGCAAGACACATGGCGCTTTACTGTCTATACACACACCTGGTAGATTGTGGCATGTACAGATCATGGGAAAGCTTACAACATGGTTCCATGAGAGATGACTCTGGCTGCACTGAGATGGACGGGGGGCCATGGGCACTGGCCACTGGTCAAAGGTGAGGACTTGGGATTGTAGAAGGGACTTGTGATGACACCAAGGGCAGTGTAGCACATGTCATTGTGGACCAGGAATATTTCTTCAGAGAAAAACCTAAGTGGGTAGACATTACAGAAAGGAGGTGTGTAGCAGTGAGGTGTGTAGCAGGGAGGTGTGTAGCACGGAGGTGTGTAGCAGGGAGGTGTGTAGCAGGGAGGTGTATAGCACGGAGGTGTGTAGCAGGGAGGTGTGTAGCACGTAGAGGTGTGTAGCAGGGAGGTGTGTAGCAGGGAGGTCTATAGCAGGGAGGTGTGTAGAGGTGAGAGCCAGAGGGGAGCAAAACACAGGAGCAGGGAGGTGGGGTCAGAGCCTGAGAGGTGAGAGATGAGAGCCAGAGGGAGCAAGAAGCAGGAGCAAGGAGGTGGGGTGAGATAAGGTGAGAGATGAGAGCCAGAGGGGAGCAAGACACAGGAGCAAGGAGGTGGGGTGAGATAAGTTGAGAGATGAGAGCCAGGGGGAGCAAGACACAGGAGCAAGGAGGTGGGGTGAGATAAGGTGAGAGATGAGAGCCAGAGGGAGCAAGAGACAGGAGCAAGGAGGTGGGGTGAGATAAGGTGAGAGATGAGAGCCAGGGGGAGCAAGACACAGGAGCAAGGAGGTGGGGTGAGATAAGGTGAGAGATGAGAGCCAGAGGGGAGCAAGAGACAGGAGCAGGGAGGTGGGGTGAGAGAAGGTGAGAGATGAGAGCCAGAGGGGTGCAAGAGACAGGAGCAGGGAGGTGGGGTGAGAGAAGGTGAGAGATGAGAGTCAGAGGGGAGCAAGAGACAGGAGCGGGTAGGTGGGTTGAGAGAAGGTGAGAGATGAGAGACAGAGGGGTGCAAGAGACAGGAGCAGGGAGGTGGGGTGAGAGAAGGTGAGAGATGAGAGCCAGAGAGGTGCAAGAGACAGGAGCAGGGAGGTGGGGTGAGAGAAGGTGAGAGATGAGAGACAGAGGGGTGCAAGAGACAGGAGCAGGGAGGTGGGTTGAGAGAAGGTGAGAGATGAGAGCCAGAGGGGTGCAAGAGACAGGAGCGGGTAGGTGGGGTGAGAGAAGGTGAGAGATGAGAGTCAGAGGGGTGCAAGAGACAGGAGCAGGGAGGTGGGTTGAGAGAAGGTGAGAGATGAGAGTCAGAGGGGTGCAAGAGACATGAGCAGGGAGGTGGGTTGAGAGAAGGTGAGAGATGAGAGCCAGAGGGGAGCAAGAGACAGGAGCGGGTAGGTGGGTTGAGAGAAGGTGAGAGATGAGAGTCAGAGGGGTGCAAGAGACAGGAGCAGGGAGGTGGGTTGAGAGAAGGTGAGAGATGAGAGTCAGAGGGGTGCAAGAGACAGGAGCGGGTAGGTGGGTTGAGAGAAGGTGAGAGATGAGAGCCAGAGGGAGCAAGAGACAGGAGCAAGGAGGTGGGGTGAGATAAGGTGAGAGATGAGAGCCAGAGGGGAGCAACACACAGGAGCAAGGAGGTGGGGTGAGATAAGGTGAGAGATGAGAGCCAGGGGGAGCAAGACACAGGAGCAAGGAGGTGGGGTGAGATAAGGTGAGAGATGAGAGCCAGAGGGAGCAAGAGACAGGAGCAAGGAGGTGGGGTGAGATAAGGTGAGAGATGAGAGCCAGGGGGAGCAAGACACAGGAGCAGGGAGGTGGGGTGAGAGAAGGTGAGAGATGAGAGCCAGACGGGGGAGCAAGACACAGGAGCAGGGAGGTGGGGTGAGAGATGAGAGCCAGAGGGGAGCAAGAGACAGGAGCAGGGAGGTGGGGTGAGAGAAGGTGAGAGATGAGAGCCAGAGGGGTGCAAGAGACAGGAGCAGGGAGGTGGGGTGATAGAAGGTGAGAGATGAGAGTCAGAGGGGAGCAAGAGACAGGAGCGGGTAGGTGGGTTGAGAGAAGGTGAGAGATGAGAGTCAGAGGGGTGCAAGAGACAGGAGCAGGGAGGTGGGGTGAGAGAAGGTGAGAGATGAGAGCCAGAGGGGTGCAAGAGACAGGAGCAGGGAGGTGGGGTGAGAGAAGGTGAGAGATGAGAGACAGAGGGGTGCAAGAGACAGGAGCAGGGAGGTGGGTTGAGAGAAGGTGAGAGATGAGAGCCAGAGGGGTGCAAGAGACAGGAGCAGGGAGGTGGGTTGAGAGAAGGTGAGAGATGAGAGTCAGAGGGGTGCAAGAGACAGGAGCAGGGAGGTGGGTTGAGAGAAGGTGAGAGATGAGAGTCAGAGGGGTGCAAGAGACAGGAGCAGGGAGGTGGGTTGAGAGAAGGTGAGAGATGAGAGTCAGAGGGGTGCAAGAGACAGGAGCAGGGAGGTGGGTTGAGAGAAGGTGAGAGATGAGAGCCAGAGGGGAGCAAGAGACAGGAGCGGGTAGGTGGGTTGAGAGAAGGTGAGAGATGAGAGTCAGAGGGGTGCAAGAGACAGGAGCGGGTAGGTGGGTTGAGAGAAGGTGAGAGATGAGAGCCAGAGGGAGCAAGAGACAGGAGCAAGGAGGTGGGGTGAGATAAGGTGAGAGATGAGAGCCAGGGGGAGCAATACACAGGAGCAAGGAGGTGGGGTGAGATAAGGTGAGAGATGAGAGCCAGAGGGAGCAAGAGACAGGAGCAAGGAGGTGGGGTGAGATAAGGTGAGAGATGAGAGCCAGGGGGAGCAAGACACAGGAGCAAGGAGGTGGGGTGAGATAAGGTGAGAGATGAGAGCCAGAGGGGAGCAAGACACAGGAGCAGGGAGGTGGGGTGAGAGAAGGTGAGAGATGAGAGCCAGACAGGGGGAGCAAGACACAGGAGCAGGGAGGTGGGGTGAGAGATGAGAGCCAGAGGGGAGCAAGAGACAGGAGCAGGGAGGTGGGGTGAGAGAAGGTGAGAGATGAGAGCCAGACAGGGGGAGCAAGACACAGGAGCAGGGAGGTGGGGTGAGAGAAGGTGAGAGATGAGAGTCAGAGGGGAGCAAGAGACAGGAGCGGGTAGGTGGGTTGAGAGAAGGTGAGAGATGAGAGTCAGAGGGGTGCAAGAGACAGGAGCAGGGAGGTGGGGTGAGAGAAGGTGAGAGATGAGAGCCAGAGGGGTGCAAGAGACAGGAGCAGGGAGGTGGGGTGAGAGAAGGTGAGAGATGAGAGACAGAGGGGTGCAAGAGACAGGAGCAGGGAGGTGGGTTGAGAGAAGGTGAGAGATGAGAGCCAGAGGGGTGCAAGAGACAGGAGCAGGGAGGTGGGTTGAGAGAAGGTGAGAGATGAGAGTCAGAGGGGTGCAAGAGACAGGAGCAGGGAGGTGGGTTGAGAGAAGGTGAGAGATGAGAGTCAGAGGGG
>CAXIVS010000582.1:22500-32500 GCA_964035775.1 Osedax frankpressi | reverse complement strand
GAAAAAAAAAAAAAAAAAAAAACCTTTGCAATTATATATATTTTTTAAAAAATCGAGTTCGACGCTCCGAAATTCGCCAAAAAGAGATTAGATTGGGCATTAAAAAAAGGTTTGTTCAACAGCCGCTATTTTTATAATTTGTTTTCTAAAATGCCGTAATAAGTCGGGAGAATTAAAAAAAAATTTCCATGAAGCCGAATAACTTAGTAAAATTTTTTGTGAATTTTTTTTATAAAATTTGACTAAGTTTTTCGGCTCCATGGAAATTTTTTTTTTTTTAATTCTCCCCACTTATTACGGCATTTTAGAGAAAAAAAAAAAAAAAAAGCGGCTGCTTAACACGATACTTTTTTCCCTTGCCCGTGAGCAAGCTTTTTTCGCAAAAATCGGAGCTTCGAGCTCGATTTTTTGAAAATTTGAGTAGGACGGAGACTAAAAAAATTTTCAAAAAAAATATTGTACTTTTTTTAATTAAATAATTATCTTCGTATTAATATAAGGTCGGACAGTTTGAATGGTCATACAATTCGCATTACTTTAAGAGTTATTGAGGTCTAAAAAAAAAAAAACAAAAATTCAACCGCCTATAACTTTTTAACAATTGATAAGTAAAAGTTGCGACATAGCTATTTACACTAGTTAGAACAGAACGAATCATAATCCGTAGCTAACTAAAAAAAAAAAAAAAAAAGTCGTCAACTGCACCTATGTCAAAAATTGAAAAAAACACGTATTTTTTCGCGAGGAGGCCCACGGGCCTCAAAAAAAAAAATTTTCGAGACAAAAAATTTTTTTTTATTAAATATTCATATTTATTCATATTCAATTTCTCCGATATCCTGAAATAACTCGAATACAAATCGTTCGTAATTGTTTCGGTTTATCGGGGAGTTTTATTTAAACGATACTGAATAATCGTTGATTTTGTACATTAAATTGTATTTAGCAACGCATATTGTATTAACCAACTAAGACGATTAATCATGATATCCTTGGCGGCAGTAACTATGACTCAATTAAGGGTATATGACCTGATAAGTCTATATGAATCCGCCTGAAAAGTGATGACTAGTTACTCGCACATGTGCATACCTGTTGAGCAAGGGTGGCATACGCGTATGCCATCAAGATAATCTCTACCTCTACGTAGCGCCCGCTGCACACAGACCAACGGAGGCGATGTCGTGGTGGAGTGGTAATCCCGGTATTTGTCTATTAAGGGTATTGGCCCGATAAGTCTGTCTGAATCCGCCTGAAAAGTGATGACTAGTTACTCGCACATGTGCATACCTGTTGAGCAAGGGTGGCATACGCGTATGCCATCAAGATAATCTCTACCTCTACGTAGCGCCCGCTGGACACAGACCAACGGAGGCGATGTCGTGGTGGAGTGGTAATCCCGGTATTTGTCTATTAAGGGTATTGGCCCGATAAGTCTGTCTGAATCCGCCTGAAAAGTGATGACTAGTTACTCGCACATGTGCATACCTGTTGAGCAAGGGTGGCATACGCGTATGCCATCAAGATAATCTCTACCTCTACGTAGCGCCCGCTGGACACAGACCAACGGAGGCGATGTCGTGGTGGAGTGGTAATCCCGGTATTTGTCTATTAAGGGTATTGGCCCGATAAGTCTGTCTGAATCCGCCTGAAAAGTGATGACTAGTTACTCGCACATGTGCATACCTGTTGAGCAAGGGTGGCATACGCGTATGCCATCAAGATAATCTTTACCTCTACGTAGCGCCCGCTGGACACAGACCAACGGAGGCGATGTCGTGGTGGAGTGGTAATCCCGGTATTTGTCTATTAAGGGTATTGGCCCGATAAGTCTGTCTGAATCCGCCTGAAAAGTGATGACTAGTTACTCGCACATGTGCATACCTGTTGAGCAAGGGTGGCATACGCGTATGCCATCAAGATAATCTCTACCTCTACGTAGCGCCCGCTGGACACAGACCAACGGAGGCGATGTCGTGGTGGAGTGGTAATCCCGGTATTTGTCTATTAAGGGTATTGGCCCGATAAGTCTGTCTGAATCCGCCTGAAAAGTGATGACTAGTTACTCGCACATGTGCATACCTGTTGAGCAAGGGTGGCATACGCGTATGCCATCAAGATAATCTCTACCTCTACGTAGCGCCCGCTGGACACAGACCAACGGAGGCGATGTCGTGGTGGAGTGGTAATCCCGGTATTTGTCTATTAAGGGTATTGGCCCGATAAGTCTGTCTGAATCCGCCTGAAAAGTGATGACTAGTTACTCGCACATGTGCATACCTGTTGAGCAAGGGTGGCATACGCGTATGCCATCAAGATAATCTCTACCTCTACGTAGCGCCCGCTGGACACAGACCAACGGAGGCGATGTCGTGGTGGAGTGGTAATCCCGGTATTTGTCTATTAAGGGTATTGGCCCGATAAGTCTGTCTGAATCCGCCTGAAAAGTGATGACTAGTTACTCGCACATGTGCATACCTGTTGAGCAAGGGTGGCATACGCGTATGCCATCAAGATAATCTCTACCTCTACGTAGCGCCCGCTGGACACAGACCAACGGAGGCGATGTCGTGGTGGAGTGGTAATCCCGGTATTTGTCTATTAAGGGTATTGGCCCGATAAGTCTGTCTGAATCCGCCTGAAAAGTGATGACTAGTTACTCGCACATGTGCATACCTGTTGAGCAAGGGTGGCATACGCGTATGCCATCAAGATAATCTCTACCTCTACGTAGCGCCCGCTGGACACAGACCAACGGAGGCGATGTCGTGGTGGAGTGGTAATCCCGGTATTTGTCTATTAAGGGTATTGGCCCGATAAGTCTGTCTGAATCCGCCTGAAAAGTGATGACTAGTTACTCGCACATGTGCATACCTGTTGAGCAAGGGTGGCATACGCGTATGCCATCAAGATAATCTCTACCTCTACGTAGCGCCCGCTGGACACAGACCAACGGAGGCGATGTCGTGGTGGAGTGGTAATCCCGGTATTTGTCTATTAAGGTTATTCAAGCCTGCACGGTCTTTCGGATCGGTAATTTTGTTGAGCCTGCCCGAGGCGCATCGGGACTGGAAAGGAGCGTTATGCCTACTCGAGACGACGCTCGTGAAAAGGTGAAAAGGCTGTTTGAGAACCGCGCCAAAGGTGTTGATTGATATAGACAGCAGGGCGGTGGCCATAGAAGTCGGAATCCGCTAAGGAGTGTGTAACAACTCACCTGCCGAATCAACTAGCCCTTAAAATGAAAGCCGCGGTAACGATATTCTTATGCCGGTGATGAAGCGATATGATTTCTACGCAGTGCTCCGAATGTAAAAGTAATGAAATTCAACCGAACAAGGGTAAACGGCGGGAGTAAATACGATTAAGGTTATCGAAATCTAACATTGTGAACAACGAGCGTAGAGACTAACGTGCGGGTACAAGTTTAACGGAATTTCTATCGAAGATCATACGAATACTATGAGTTTAACGTTAACGTTAACGTTAACGTTAACGTTAACGTTAACGTTAACAGACAAAGTTTAATATCGAGGACCCGAAGACGAAGTTTAATATCGAGGACCCGAAGACGAAGTTTAATATCGAGAACCCGAAGACGAAGTTTAATATCGAGGACCCGAAGACGAAGTTTAATATCGAGAACCCGAAGACGAAGTTTAATATCGAGGACCCGAAGACGAAGTTTAATATCGAGGACTCGAAGACGAAGTTGAATTAATTGGTGAAAGTTGATTGCGGGTGTTATTAAATTTACTTTAATAATACACATTTCAGCCGAAACCAAACCCTGAGCATTAAAATACAAAACATTTTAAATTTTGATGCTTCGGGGGGGGGTGGGGGTGATATTTTTTTAAATATTTATTATTTAAAATTTGCCCTTGCCCTTGCCCGTGAGCAAGCTTTTTTCGCAAAAATCGGAGCTTCGAGCTCGATTTTTTGAAAATTTGAGTAGGACGGAGACTAAAAAAATTTTCAAAAAAAATATTGTACTTTTTTTAATTAAATAATTATCTTCGTATTAATATAAGGTCGGACAGTTTGAATGGTCATACAATTCGCATTACTTTAAGAGTTATTGAGGTCTAAAAAAAAAAAAACAAAAATTCAACCGCCTATAACTTTTTAACAATTGATAAGTAAAAGTTGCGACATAGCTATTTACACTAGTTAGAACAGAACGAATCATAATCCGTAGCTAACTAAAAAAAAAAAAAAAAAGTCGTCAACTGCACCTATGTCAAAAATTGAAAAAAACACGTATTTTTTCGCGAGGAGGCCCACGGGCCTCAAAAAAAAAAATTTTCGAGACAAAAAATTTTTTTTTATTAAATATTCATATTTATTCATATTCAATTTCTCCGATATCCTGAAATAACTCGAATACAAATCGTTCGTAATTGTTTCGGTTTATCGGGGAGTTTTATTTAAACGATACTGAATAATCGTTGATTTTGTACATTAAATTGTATTTAGCAACGCATATTGTATTAACCAACTAAGACGATTAATCATGATATCCTTGGCGGCAGTAACTATGACTCAATTAAGGGTATATGACCTGATAAGTCTATATGAATCCGCCTGAAAAGTGATGACTAGTTACTCGCACATGTGCATACCTGTTGAGCAAGGGTGGCATACGCGTATGCCATCAAGATAATCTCTACCTCTACGTAGCGCCCGCTGCACACAGACCAACGGAGGCGATGTCGTGGTGGAGTGGTAATCCCGGTATTTGTCTATTAAGGGTATTGGCCCGATAAGTCTGTCTGAATCCGCCTGAAAAGTGATGACTAGTTACTCGCACATGTGCATACCTGTTGAGCAAGGGTGGCATACGCGTATGCCATCAAGATAATCTCTACCTCTACGTAGCGCCCGCTGGACACAGACCAACGGAGGCGATGTCGTGGTGGAGTGGTAATCCCGGTATTTGTCTATTAAGGGTATTGGCCCGATAAGTCTGTCTGAATCCGCCTGAAAAGTGATGACTAGTTACTCGCACATGTGCATACCTGTTGAGCAAGGGTGGCATACGCGTATGCCATCAAGATAATCTCTACCTCTACGTAGCGCCCGCTGGACACAGACCAACGGAGGCGATGTCGTGGTGGAGTGGTAATCCCGGTATTTGTCTATTAAGGGTATTGGCCCGATAAGTCTGTCTGAATCCGCCTGAAAAGTGATGACTAGTTACTCGCACATGTGCATACCTGTTGAGCAAGGGTGGCATACGCGTATGCCATCAAGATAATCTTTACCTCTACGTAGCGCCCGCTGGACACAGACCAACGGAGGCGATGTCGTGGTGGAGTGGTAATCCCGGTATTTGTCTATTAAGGGTATTGGCCCGATAAGTCTGTCTGAATCCGCCTGAAAAGTGATGACTAGTTACTCGCACATGTGCATACCTGTTGAGCAAGGGTGGCATACGCGTATGCCATCAAGATAATCTCTACCTCTACGTAGCGCCCGCTGGACACAGACCAACGGAGGCGATGTCGTGGTGGAGTGGTAATCCCGGTATTTGTCTATTAAGGGTATTGGCCCGATAAGTCTGTCTGAATCCGCCTGAAAAGTGATGACTAGTTACTCGCACATGTGCATACCTGTTGAGCAAGGGTGGCATACGCGTATGCCATCAAGATAATCTCTACCTCTACGTAGCGCCCGCTGGACACAGACCAACGGAGGCGATGTCGTGGTGGAGTGGTAATCCCGGTATTTGTCTATTAAGGGTATTGGCCCGATAAGTCTGTCTGAATCCGCCTGAAAAGTGATGACTAGTTACTCGCACATGTGCATACCTGTTGAGCAAGGGTGGCATACGCGTATGCCATCAAGATAATCTCTACCTCTACGTAGCGCCCGCTGGACACAGACCAACGGAGGCGATGTCGTGGTGGAGTGGTAATCCCGGTATTTGTCTATTAAGGGTATTGGCCCGATAAGTCTGTCTGAATCCGCCTGAAAAGTGATGACTAGTTACTCGCACATGTGCATACCTGTTGAGCAAGGGTGGCATACGCGTATGCCATCAAGATAATCTCTACCTCTACGTAGCGCCCGCTGGACACAGACCAACGGAGGCGATGTCGTGGTGGAGTGGTAATCCCGGTATTTGTCTATTAAGGGTATTGGCCCGATAAGTCTGTCTGAATCCGCCTGAAAAGTGATGACTAGTTACTCGCACATGTGCATACCTGTTGAGCAAGGGTGGCATACGCGTATGCCATCAAGATAATCTCTACCTCTACGTAGCGCCCGCTGGACACAGACCAACGGAGGCGATGTCGTGGTGGAGTGGTAATCCCGGTATTTGTCTATTAAGGGTATTGGCCCGATAAGTCTGTCTGAATCCGCCTGAAAAGTGATGACTAGTTACTCGCACATGTGCATACCTGTTGAGCAAGGGTGGCATACGCGTATGCCATCAAGATAATCTTTACCTCTACGTAGCGCCCGCTGGACACAGACCAACGGAGGCGATGTCGTGGTGGAGTGGTAATCCCGGTATTTGTCTATTAAGGGTATTGGCCCGATAAGTCTGTCTGAATCCGCCTGAAAAGTGATGACTAGTTACTCGCACATGTGCATACCTGTTGAGCAAGGGTGGCATACGCGTATGCCATCAAGATAATCTCTACCTCTACGTAGCGCCCGCTGGACACAGACCAACGGAGGCGATGTCGTGGTGGAGTGGTAATCCCGGTATTTGTCTATTAAGGGTATTGGCCCGATAAGTCTGTCTGAATCCGCCTGAAAAGTGATGACTAGTTACTCGCACATGTGCATACCTGTTGAGCAAGGGTGGCATACGCGTATGCCATCAAGATAATCTCTACCTCTACGTAGCGCCCGCTGGACACAGACCAACGGAGGCGATGTCGTGGTGGAGTGGTAATCCCGGTATTTGTCTATTAAGGGTATTGGCCCGATAAGTCTGTCTGAATCCGCCTGAAAAGTGATGACTAGTTACTCGCACATGTGCATACCTGTTGAGCAAGGGTGGCATACGCGTATGCCATCAAGATAATCTCTACCTCTACGTAGCGCCCGCTGGACACAGACCAACGGAGGCGATGTCGTGGTGGAGTGGTAATCCCGGTATTTGTCTATTAAGGGTATTGGCCCGATAAGTCTGTCTGAATCCGCCTGAAAAGTGATGACTAGTTACTCGCACATGTGCATACCTGTTGAGCAAGGGTGGCATACGCGTATGCCATCAAGATAATCTCTACCTCTACGTAGCGCCCGCTGGACACAGACCAACGGAGGCGATGTCGTGGTGGAGTGGTAATCCCGGTATTTGTCTATTAAGGGTATTGGCCCGATAAGTCTGTCTGAATCCGCCTGAAAAGTGATGACTAGTTACTCGCACATGTGCATACCTGTTGAGCAAGGGTGGCATACGCGTATGCCATCAAGATAATCTCTACCTCTACGTAGCGCCCGCTGGACACAGACCAACGGAGGCGATGTCGTGGTGGAGTGGTAATCCCGGTATTTGTCTATTAAGGGTATTGGCCCGATAAGTCTGTCTGAATCCGCCTGAAAAGTGATGACTAGTTACTCGCACATGTGCATACCTGTTGAGCAAGGGTGGCATACGCGTATGCCATCAAGATAATCTCTACCTCTACGTAGCGCCCGCTGGACACAGACCAACGGAGGCGATGTCGTGGTGGAGTGGTAATCCCGGTATTTGTCTATTAAGGTTATTCAAGCCTGCACGGTCTTTCGGATCGGTAATTTTGTTGAGCCTGCCCGAGGCGCATCGGGACTGGAAAGGAGCGTTATGCCTACTCGAGACGACGCTCGTGAAAAGGTGAAAAGGCTGTTTGAGAACCGCGCCAAAGGTGTTGATTGATATAGACAGCAGGGCGGTGGCCATAGAAGTCGGAATCCGCTAAGGAGTGTGTAACAACTCACCTGCCGAATCAACTAGCCCTTAAAATGAAAGCCGCGGTAACGATATTCTTATGCCGGTGATGAAGCGATATGATTTCTACGCAGTGCTCCGAATGTAAAAGTAATGAAATTCAACCGAACAAGGGTAAACGGCGGGAGTAAATACGATTAAGGTTATCGAAATCTAACATTGTGAACAACGAGCGTAGAGACTAACGTGCGGGTACAAGTTTAACGGAATTTCTATCGAAGATCATACGAATACTATGAGTTTAACGTTAACGTTAACGTTAACGTTAACGTTAACGTTAACGTTAACAGACAAAGTTTAATATCGAGGACCCGAAGACGAAGTTTAATATCGAGGACCCGAAGACGAAGTTTAATATCGAGAACCCGAAGACGAAGTTTAATATCGAGGACCCGAAGACGAAGTTTAATATCGAGAACCCGAAGACGAAGTTTAATATCGAGGACCCGAAGACGAAGTTTAATATCGAGGACTCGAAGACGAAGTTGAATTAATTGGTGAAAGTTGATTGCGGGTGTTATTAAATTTACTTTAATAATACACATTTCAGCCGAAACCAAACCCTGAGCATTAAAATACAAAACATTTTAAATTTTGATGCTTCGGGGGGGGGGGTGGGGGTGATATTTTTTTAAATATTTATTATAAGGTTTTTATGTCGGGTTTTTTTTACGACCATAAAAATTAATAAAATATTTACAAATACAAAAATTAAAAAAAATTTTAAGGATACAAAAAATTTACGAGTTAAAAAATTTACAAGTAAAAAATTTTTACAAGTTCGAAAATTTTTATAATTGCGAAAAATTAATAAAATATTTACAAATACAAAAATTAAAAAAAATTTAAGGATACAAAAATTTTACGAGTTAAAAAATTTACAAGTAAAAAATTTTTACAAGTTCGAAAATTTTTATAATTGCGAAAAATTAATAAAATATTTACAAATACAAAAATTTTAAAAAAATTTACAAGTAAAAAATTTTTACAAGTTCGAAAAGTTTTATAATTACGAAAAATTAAGAACATTTTTTTTAGAGTCAAAATTTTTCGAATTTTCACAATTAATAAAATATTCACGTGTACAAAAATGTTAAAAATATCCAACTTTGAAAATTTTCACAAATCAGAAATAATTATAAAATGTTCGGAAGTACTTTACGTATAAAAAACCATTTCACCATGATAAAATCATAGTGAAATGGTTAAAATTTTTAGATAATCAAAGCTAGTCAAAACAATTTTCATTTGTATCAATGCAATTTTTACTTATGCAAGTAAATCAAACCAATTCACCGTGATATAATCGCAGTGGAAAGGTTTATTATTTCACCAATAAGCAAATAATTAATTAGGCAAACCTAACTAATCGAAGAGAAAACTATTTTGATTTCGCATATAGGCAACGAATTAATTAGGCGAACCTAACTATTCGTGTTCTGAGACGGACTAAGAGTTTTCAACTCGGTAAACAATTAATTAGGCAAACCTAACTAATCGAAGAGAAAACTATTTTGATTTCGCATATAGGCAACGAATTAATTAGGCGAACCTAACTATTCGTGTTCTGAGACGGACTAAGAGTTTTCAACTCGGTAAACAATTAATTAGGCAAAACTAACTAATCGAAGAGAAAACTATTTTGATTTCGCATATAGGCAACGAATTAATTAGGCGAACCTAACTATTCGTGTTCTGAGACGGACTAAGAGTTTTCAACTCGGTAAACAATTAATTAGGCAAACCTAACTAATCGAAGAGAAAACTATTTTGATTTCGCATATAGGCAACGAATTAATTAGGCGAACCTAACTATTCGTGTTCTGAGACGGACTAAGAGTTTTCAACTCGGTAAACAATTAATTAGGCAAACCTAACTAATCGAAGAGAAAACTATTTTGATTTCCCATATAGGCAACGAATTAATTAGGCGAACCTAACTATTCGTGTTCTGAGACGGACTAAGAGTTTTCAACTCGGTAAACAATTAATTAGGCAAACCTAACTAATCGAAGAGAAAACTATTTTGATTTCGCATATAGGCAACGAATT
>CAXIVS010000582.1:5000-10000 GCA_964035775.1 Osedax frankpressi | reverse complement strand
TAACATAATCTCAATTCATCATAAAGTAAATATCAAGATAAAATAACGTCGAATTTATCGCATACATAGCAAACTAGGTATGTTTCGTTTTAATGTTCGATATAATAGAAACATCGTAATGTTTAGACCTAAAGAACACGTTATAGTAACTTTTGACGATAATTATAATTACCGATTGAGCTTATTTAAACAACTGAATGTTTAATTTTAAAAAATTTTTTGTCTCGAAAATTTTTTTTTTTGAGGCCCGTGGGCCTCCTCGCGAAAAAATACGTGTTTTTTTCAATTTTTGACATAGGTGCAGTTGACGACTTTTTTTTTTTTTTTTTTTGTTAGCTACCGATTTTGACTCGTTTTGTTCTAACTAGTGTAAATAGCTATGTCGCAACTTTTTCTTTTCAATTGTTAAAAAGTTATAGGCGGTTGAAAATTTTTTTTTTTTTTTTTAGACCTCAATAACTCCTAAAGTAATGCGAATTATATGACCATTCTAACTGTCCGACCTTATATTAATACGAAGATAATTATTTAATTAAAAAAAGTACAATATTTTTTTTGAAAATTTTTTTAGTCGCCGTCAAAGTCAAATTTTCAAAAAATCGAGCTCGAAGCTCCGATTTTTGCGAAAAAAGCTTGTTCACGGGCAAGGGAAAAAAGTATCGTGTTAAGCAGCCGCTTTTTTTTTTTTTTTTTTCTAAAATGCCGTAATAGGTGGGGAAAATTAAAAAAAATTTTTTTTTCATGGACCCGAATAACTTAGTCAAATTTTTTTAGAATTTTTTTTACAAAAATTAAATCAATTAAAAAAAAAAAAAATCCTGTTATATTACCGCATTTTAAAGGAAAAAAAAAAAAAAAAAAAAACCTTTGCAATTATATATATTTTTTAAAAAATCGAGTTCGACGCTCCGAAATTCGCCAAAAAGAGATTAGATTGGGCATTAAAAAAAGGTTTGTTCAACAGCCGCTATTTTTATAATTTGTTTTCTAAAATGCCGTAATAAGTCGGGAGAATTAAAAAAAAATTTCCATGAAGCCGAATAACTTAGTAAAATTTTTTGTGAATTTTTTTTATAAAATTTGACTAAGTTTTTCGGCTCCATGGAAATTTTTTTTTTTTTAATTCTCCCCACTTATTACGGCATTTTAGAGAAAAAAAAAAAAAAAAAGCGGCTGCTTAACACGATACTTTTTTCCCTTGCCCGTGAGCAAGCTTTTTTCGCAAAAATCGGAGCTTCGAGCTCGATTTTTTGAAAAATTGAGTAGGACGGAGACTAAAAAAATTTTCAAAAAAAATATTGTACTTTTTTTAATTAAATAATTATCTTCGTATTAATATAAGGTCGGACAGTTTGAATGGTCATACAATTCGCATTACTTTAAGAGTTATTGAGGTCTAAAAAAAAAAAAACAAAAATTCAACCGCCTATAACTTTTTAACAATTGATAAGTAAAAGTTGCGACATAGCTATTTACACTAGTTAGAACAGAACGAATCATAATCCGTAGCTAACTAAAAAAAAAAAAAAAAAAAGTCGTCAACTGCACCTATGTCAAAAATTGAAAAAAACACGTATTTTTTCGCGAGGAGGCCCACGGGCCTCAAAAAAAAAAATTTTCGAGACAAAAAATTTTTTTTTATTAAATATTCATATTTATTCATATTCAATTTCTCCGATATCCTGAAATAACTCGAATACAAATCGTTCGTAATTGTTTCGGTTTATCGGGGAGTTTTATTTAAACGATACTGAATAATCGTTGATTTTGTACATTAAATTGTATTTAGCAACGCATATTGTATTAACCAACTAAGACGATTAATCATGATATCCTTGGCGGCAGTAACTATGACTCAATTAAGGGTATATGACCTGATAAGTCTATATGAATCCGCCTGAAAAGTGATGACTAGTTACTCGCACATGTGCATACCTGTTGGGCAAGGGTGGCATACGCGTATGCCATCAAGATAATCTCTACCTCTACGTAGCGCCCGCTGCACACAGACCAACGGAGGCGATGTCGTGGTGGAGTGGTAATCCCGGTATTTGTCTATTAAGGGTATTGGCCCGATAAGTCTGTCTGAATCCGCCTGAAAAGTGATGACTAGTTACTCGCACATGTGCATACCTGTTGAGCAAGGGTGGCATACGCGTATGCCATCAAGATAATCTCTACCTCTACGTAGCGCCCGCTGGACACAGACCAACGGAGGCGATGTCGTGGTGGAGTGGTAATCCCGGTATTTGTCTATTAAGGGTATTGGCCCGATAAGTCTGTCTGAATCCGCCTGAAAAGTGATGACTAGTTACTCGCACATGTGCATACCTGTTGAGCAAGGGTGGCATACGCGTATGCCATCAAGATAATCTCTACCTCTACGTAGCGCCCGCTGGACACAGACCAACGGAGGCGATGTCGTGGTGGAGTGGTAATCCCGGTATTTGTCTATTAAGGGTATTGGCCCGATAAGTCTGTCTGAATCCGCCTGAAAAGTGATGACTAGTTACTCGCACATGTGCATACCTGTTGAGCAAGGGTGGCATACGCGTATGCCATCAAGATAATCTTTACCTCTACGTAGCGCCCGCTGGACACAGACCAACGGAGGCGATGTCGTGGTGGAGTGGTAATCCCGGTATTTGTCTATTAAGGGTATTGGCCCGATAAGTCTGTCTGAATCCGCCTGAAAAGTGATGACTAGTTACTCGCACATGTGCATACCTGTTGAGCAAGGGTGGCATACGCGTATGCCATCAAGATAATCTCTACCTCTACGTAGCGCCCGCTGGACACAGACCAACGGAGGCGATGTCGTGGTGGAGTGGTAATCCCGGTATTTGTCTATTAAGGGTATTGGCCCGATAAGTCTGTCTGAATCCGCCTGAAAAGTGATGACTAGTTACTCGCACATGTGCATACCTGTTGAGCAAGGGTGGCATACGCGTATGCCATCAAGATAATCTCTACCTCTACGTAGCGCCCGCTGGACACAGACCAACGGAGGCGATGTCGTGGTGGAGTGGTAATCCCGGTATTTGTCTATTAAGGGTATTGGCCCGATAAGTCTGTCTGAATCCGCCTGAAAAGTGATGACTAGTTACTCGCACATGTGCATACCTGTTGAGCAAGGGTGGCATACGCGTATGCCATCAAGATAATCTCTACCTCTACGTAGCGCCCGCTGGACACAGACCAACGGAGGCGATGTCGTGGTGGAGTGGTAATCCCGGTATTTGTCTATTAAGGGTATTGGCCCGATAAGTCTGTCTGAATCCGCCTGAAAAGTGATGACTAGTTACTCGCACATGTGCATACCTGTTGAGCAAGGGTGGCATACGCGTATGCCATCAAGATAATCTCTACCTCTACGTAGCGCCCGCTGGACACAGACCAACGGAGGCGATGTCGTGGTGGAGTGGTAATCCCGGTATTTGTCTATTAAGGGTATTGGCCCGATAAGTCTGTCTGAATCCGCCTGAAAAGTGATGACTAGTTACTCGCACATGTGCATACCTGTTGAGCAAGGGTGGCATACGCGTATGCCATCAAGATAATCTCTACCTCTACGTAGCGCCCGCTGGACACAGACCAACGGAGGCGATGTCGTGGTGGAGTGGTAATCCCGGTATTTGTCTATTAAGGGTATTGGCCCGATAAGTCTGTCTGAATCCGCCTGAAAAGTGATGACTAGTTACTCGCACATGTGCATACCTGTTGAGCAAGGGTGGCATACGCGTATGCCATCAAGATAATCTCTACCTCTACGTAGCGCCCGCTGGACACAGACCAACGGAGGCGATGTCGTGGTGGAGTGGTAATCCCGGTATTTGTCTATTAAGGTTATTCAAGCCTGCACGGTCTTTCGGATCGGTAATTTTGTTGAGCCTGCCCGAGGCGCATCGGGACTGGAAAGGAGCGTTATGCCTACTCGAGACGACGCTCGTGAAAAGGTGAAAAGGCTGTTTGAGAACCGCGCCAAAGGTGTTGATTGATATAGACAGCAGGGCGGTGGCCATAGAAGTCGGAATCCGCTAAGGAGTGTGTAACAACTCACCTGCCGAATCAACTAGCCCTTAAAATGAAAGCCGCGGTAACGATATTCTTATGCCGGTGATGAAGCGATATGATTTCTACGCAGTGCTCCGAATGTAAAAGTAATGAAATTCAACCGAACAAGGGTAAACGGCGGGAGTAAATACGATTAAGGTTATCGAAATCTAACATTGTGAACAACGAGCGTAGAGACTAACGTGCGGGTACAAGTTTAACGGAATTTCTATCGAAGATCATACGAATACTATGAGTTTAACGTTAACGTTAACGTTAACGTTAACGTTAACGTTAACGTTAACAGACAAAGTTTAATATCGAGGACCCGAAGACGAAGTTTAATATCGAGGACCCGAAGACGAAGTTTAATATCGAGAACCCGAAGACGAAGTTTAATATCGAGGACCCGAAGACGAAGTTTAATATCGAGAACCCGAAGACGAAGTTTAATATCGAGGACCCGAAGACGAAGTTTAATATCGAGGACTCGAAGACGAAGTTGAATTAATTGGTGAAAGTTGATTGCGGGTGTTATTAAATTTACTTTAATAATACACATTTCAGCCGAAACCAAACCCTGAGCATTAAAATACAAAACATTTTAAATTTTGATGCTTCGGGGGGGGGTGGGGGTGATATTTTTTTAAATATTTATTATAAGGTTTTTATGTCGGGTTTTTTTTACGACCATAAAAATTAATAAAATATTTACAAATACAAAAATTAAAAAAAATTTTAAGGATACAAAAAATTTACGAGTTAAAAAATTTACAAGTAAAAAATTTTTACAAGTTCGAAAATTTTTATAATTGCGAAAAATTAATAAAATATTTACAAATACAAAAATTAAAAAAAATTTAAGGATACAAAAATTTTACGAGTTAAAAAATTTACAAGTAAAAAATTTTTACAAGTTCGAAAATTTTTATAATTGCGAAAAATTA
>CAXIVS010000581.1:10000-11872 GCA_964035775.1 Osedax frankpressi | reverse complement strand
CCCGATAAGTCTGTCTGAATCCGCCTGAAAAGTGATGACTAGTTACTCGCACATGTGCATACCTGTTGAGCAAGGGTGGCATACGCGTATGCCATCAAGATAATCTCTACCTCTACGTAGCGCCCGCTGGACACAGACCAACGGAGGCGATGTCGTGGTGGAGTGGTAATCCCGGTATTTGTCTATTAAGGTTATTCAAGCCTGCACGGTCTTTCGGATCGGTAATTTTGTTGAGCCTGCCCGAGGCGCATCGGGACTGGAAAGGAGCGTTATGCCTACTCGAGACGACGCTCGTGAAAAGGTGAAAAGGCTGTTTGAGAACCGCGCCAAAGGTGTTGATTGATATAGACAGCAGGGCGGTGGCCATAGAAGTCGGAATCCGCTAAGGAGTGTGTAACAACTCACCTGCCGAATCAACTAGCCCTTAAAATGAAAGCCGCGGTAACGATATTCTTATGCCGGTGATGAAGCGATATGATTTCTACGCAGTGCTCCGAATGTAAAAGTAATGAAATTCAACCGAACAAGGGTAAACGGCGGGAGTAAATACGATTAAGGTTATCGAAATCTAACATTGTGAACAACGAGCGTAGAGACTAACGTGCGGGTACAAGTTTAACGGAATTTCTATCGAAGATCATACGAATACTATGAGTTTAACGTTAACGTTAACGTTAACGTTAACGTTAACGTTAACGTTAACAGACAAAGTTTAATATCGAGGACCCGAAGACGAAGTTTAATATCGAGGACCCGAAGACGAAGTTTAATATCGAGAACCCGAAGACGAAGTTTAATATCGAGGACCCGAAGACGAAGTTTAATATCGAGAACCCGAAGACGAAGTTTAATATCGAGGACCCGAAGACGAAGTTCAATATCGAGGACTCGAAGACGAAGTTGAATTAATTGGTGAAAGTTGATTGCGGGTGTTATTAAATTTACTTTAATAATACACATTTCAGCCGAAACCAAACCCTGAGCATTAAAATACAAAACATTTTAAATTTTGATGCTTCGGGGGGGGGGGTGGGGGTGATATTTTTTTAAATATTTATTATAAGGTTTTTATGTCGGGTTTTTTTTACGACCATAAAAATTAATAAAATATTTACAAATACAAAAATTAAAAAAAATTTTAAGGATACAAAAAATTTACGAGTTAAAAAATTTACAAGTAAAAAATTTTTACAAGTTCGAAAATTTTTATAATTGCGAAAAATTAATAAAATATTTACAAATACAAAAATTAAAAAAAATTTAAGGATACAAAAATTTTACGAGTTAAAAAAATTTACAAGTAAAAAATTTTTACAAGTTCGAAAATTTTTATAATTGCGAAAATTAATAAAATATTTACAAATACAAAAATTTTAAAAAAATTTACAAGTAAAAAATTTTTACAAGTTCGAAAAGTTTTATAATTACGAAAAATTAAGAACATTTTTTTTAGAGTCAAAATTTTCGAATTTTCACAATTAATAAAATATTCACGTGTACAAAAATGTTAAAAATATCCAACTTTGAAAATTTTCACAAATCAGAAATAATTATAAAATGTTCGGAAGTACTTTACGTATAAAAAACCATTTCACCATGATAAAATCATAGTGAAATGGTTAAAATTTTTAGATAATCAAAGCTAGTCAAAACAATTTTCATTTGTATCAATGCAATTTTTACTTATGCAAGTAAATCAAACCAATTCACCGTGATATAATCGCAGTGGAAAGGTTTATTATTTCACCAATAAGCAAATAATTAATTAGGCAAACCTAACTAATCGAAGAGAAAACTATTTTGATTTCGCATATAGGCAACGAATTAATTAGGCGAACCTAACTATTCGTGTTCTGAGACGGACTAAGAGTT
>CAXIVS010000580.1:15000-20000 GCA_964035775.1 Osedax frankpressi | reverse complement strand
AAATGTTAGCGCTAATCAATACAGGAATTTCCGAAAAACTTCACTGCCGGTGTTTAGCAACAAGTGTCTTTGACGTATAATTCACTTATTAGAATGAATTAATTAATAAAAATTAAATACAGCCAGAATACATTTTTAAGAATTAATTTTTCAAACATCGAGTAATTAAAGTACGATATGAATGCGTTGCAACGTATTTTCAATCAATAATATGTTACTAATAATGTTCGATTTAGTCATATAATTTATAATTTTGTGGAAAATGAACATTAGAAATTAACAATTACCAAAGGTGACGTATAAACCAAATATCCCATACAATTCCACGTCATTACATCGCGGTTACATCCCTACGAACGATAAAACTTGCAAACTAATAAGAGGCGAAGAACAAATATCCTGTACAAATAACATAATCTCAATTCATCATAAAGTAAATATCAAGATAAAATAACGTCGAATTTATCGCATACATAGCAAACTAGGTATGTTTCGTTTTAATGTTCGATATAATAGAAACATCGTAATGTTTAGACCTAAAGAACACGTTATAGTAACTTTTGACGATAATTATAATTACCGATTGAGCTTATTTAAACAACTGAATGTTTAATTTTAAAAAATTTTTTGTCTCGAAAATTTTTTTTTTTGAGGCCCGTGGGCCTCAAAAAAAAAAATTTTCGAGACAAAAAATTTTTTTTTATTAAATATTCATATTTATTCATATTCAATTTCTCCGATATCCTGAAATAACTCGAATACAAATCGTTCGTAATTGTTTCGGTTTATCGGGGAGTTTTATTTAAACGATACTGAATAATCGTTGATTTTGTACATTAAATTGTATTTAGCAACGCATATTGTATTAACCAACTAAGACGATTAATCATGATATCCTTGGCGGCAGTAACTATGACTCAATTAAGGGTATATGACCTGATAAGTCTATATGAATCCGCCTGAAAAGTGATGACTAGTTACTCGCACATGTGCATACCTGTTGAGCAAGGGTGGCATACGCGTATGCCATCAAGATAATCTCTACCTCTACGTAGCGCCCGCTGCACACAGACCAACGGAGGCGATGTCGTGGTGGAGTGGTAATCCCGGTATTTGTCTATTAAGGGTATTGGCCCGATAAGTCTGTCTGAATCCGCCTGAAAAGTGATGACTAGTTACTCGCACATGTGCATACCTGTTGAGCAAGGGTGGCATACGCGTATGCCATCAAGATAATCTCTACCTCTACGTAGCGCCCGCTGGACACAGACCAACGGAGGCGATGTCGTGGTGGAGTGGTAATCCCGGTATTTGTCTATTAAGGGTATTGGCCCGATAAGTCTGTCTGAATCCGCCTGAAAAGTGATGACTAGTTACTCGCACATGTGCATACCTGTTGAGCAAGGGTGGCATACGCGTATGCCATCAAGATAATCTCTACCTCTACGTAGCGCCCGCTGGACACAGACCAACGGAGGCGATGTCGTGGTGGAGTGGTAATCCCGGTATTTGTCTATTAAGGGTATTGGCCCGATAAGTCTGTCTGAATCCGCCTGAAAAGTGATGACTAGTTACTCGCACATGTGCATACCTGTTGAGCAAGGGTGGCATACGCGTATGCCATCAAGATAATCTTTACCTCTACGTAGCGCCCGCTGGACACAGACCAACGGAGGCGATGTCGTGGTGGAGTGGTAATCCCGGTATTTGTCTATTAAGGGTATTGGCCCGATAAGTCTGTCTGAATCCGCCTGAAAAGTGATGACTAGTTACTCGCACATGTGCATACCTGTTGAGCAAGGGTGGCATACGCGTATGCCATCAAGATAATCTCTACCTCTACGTAGCGCCCGCTGGACACAGACCAACGGAGGCGATGTCGTGGTGGAGTGGTAATCCCGGTATTTGTCTATTAAGGGTATTGGCCCGATAAGTCTGTCTGAATCCGCCTGAAAAGTGATGACTAGTTACTCGCACATGTGCATACCTGTTGAGCAAGGGTGGCATACGCGTATGCCATCAAGATAATCTCTACCTCTACGTAGCGCCCGCTGGACACAGACCAACGGAGGCGATGTCGTGGTGGAGTGGTAATCCCGGTATTTGTCTATTAAGGGTATTGGCCCGATAAGTCTGTCTGAATCCGCCTGAAAAGTGATGACTAGTTACTCGCACATGTGCATACCTGTTGAGCAAGGGTGGCATACGCGTATGCCATCAAGATAATCTCTACCTCTACGTAGCGCCCGCTGGACACAGACCAACGGAGGCGATGTCGTGGTGGAGTGGTAATCCCGGTATTTGTCTATTAAGGGTATTGGCCCGATAAGTCTGTCTGAATCCGCCTGAAAAGTGATGACTAGTTACTCGCACATGTGCATACCTGTTGAGCAAGGGTGGCATACGCGTATGCCATCAAGATAATCTCTACCTCTACGTAGCGCCCGCTGGACACAGACCAACGGAGGCGATGTCGTGGTGGAGTGGTAATCCCGGTATTTGTCTATTAAGGGTATTGGCCCGATAAGTCTGTCTGAATCCGCCTGAAAAGTGATGACTAGTTACTCGCACATGTGCATACCTGTTGAGCAAGGGTGGCATACGCGTATGCCATCAAGATAATCTCTACCTCTACGTAGCGCCCGCTGGACACAGACCAACGGAGGCGATGTCGTGGTGGAGTGGTAATCCCGGTATTTGTCTATTAAGGTTATTCAAGCCTGCACGGTCTTTCGGATCGGTAATTTTGTTGAGCCTGCCCGAGGCGCATCGGGACTGGAAAGGAGCGTTATGCCTACTCGAGACGACGCTCGTGAAAAGGTGAAAAGGCTGTTTGAGAACCGCGCCAAAGGTGTTGATTGATATAGACAGCAGGGCGGTGGCCATAGAAGTCGGAATCCGCTAAGGAGTGTGTAACAACTCACCTGCCGAATCAACTAGCCCTTAAAATGAAAGCCGCGGTAACGATATTCTTATGCCGGTGATGAAGCGATATGATTTCTACGCAGTGCTCCGAATGTAAAAGTAATGAAATTCAACCGAACAAGGGTAAACGGCGGGAGTAAATACGATTAAGGTTATCGAAATCTAACATTGTGAACAACGAGCGTAGAGACTAACGTGCGGGTACAAGTTTAACGGAATTTCTATCGAAGATCATACGAATACTATGAGTTTAACGTTAACGTTAACGTTAACGTTAACGTTAACGTTAACGTTAACGTTAACAGACAAAGTTTAATATCGAGGACCCGAAGACGAAGTTTAATATCGAGGACCCGAAGACGAAGTTTAATATCGAGAACCCGAAGACGAAGTTTAATATCGAGGACCCGAAGACGAAGTTTAATATCGAGAACCCGAAGACGAAGTTTAATATCGAGGACCCGAAGACGAAGTTTAATATCGAGGACTCGAAGACGAAGTTGAATTAATTGGTGAAAGTTGATTGCGGGTGTTATTAAATTTACTTTAATAATACACATTTCAGCCGAAACCAAACCCTGAGCATTAAAATACAAAACATTTTAAATTTTGATGCTTCGGGGGGGGGTGGGGGTGATATTTTTTTAAATATTTATTATAAGGTTTTTATGTCGGGTTTTTTTTACGACCATAAAAATTAATAAAATATTTACAAATACAAAAATTAAAAAAAATTTTAAGGATACAAAAAATTTACGAGTTAAAAAATTTACAAGTAAAAAATTTTTACAAGTTCGAAAATTTTTATAATTGCGAAAAATTAATAAAATATTTACAAATACAAAAATTAAAAAAAATTTAAGGATACAAAAATTTTACGAGTTAAAAAATTTACAAGTAAAAAATTTTTACAAGTTCGAAAATTTTTATAATTGCGAAAAATTAATAAAATATTTACAAATACAAAAATTTTAAAAAAATTTACAAGTAAAAAATTTTTACAAGTTCGAAAAGTTTTATAATTACGAAAAATTAAGAACATTTTTTTTAGAGTCAAAATTTTTCGAATTTTCACAATTAATAAAATATTCACGTGTACAAAAATGTTAAAAATATCCAACTTTGAAAATTTTCACAAATCAGAAATAATTATAAAATGTTCGGAAGTACTTTACGTATAAAAAACCATTTCACCATGATAAAATCATAGTGAAATGGTTAAAATTTTTAGATAATCAAAGCTAGTCAAAACAATTTTCATTTGTATCAATGCAATTTTTACTTATGCAAGTAAATCAAACCAATTCACCGTGATATAATCGCAGTGGAAAGGTTTATTATTTCACCAATAAGCAAATAATTAATTAGGCAAACCTAACTAATCGAAGAGAAAACTATTTTGATTTCGCATATAGGCAACGAATTAATTAGGCGAACCTAACTATTCGTGTTCTGAGACGGACTAAGAGTTTTCAACTCGGTAAACAATTAATTAGGCAAACCTAACTAATCGAAGAGAAAACTATTTTGATTTCGCATATAGGCAACGAATTAATTAGGCGAACCTAACTATTCGTGTTCTGAGACGGACTAAGAGTTTTCAACTCGGTAAACAATTAATTAGGCAAACCTAACTAATCGAAGAGAAAACTATTTTGATTTCGCATATAGGCAACGAATTAATTAGGCGAACCTAACTATTCGTGTTCTGAGACGGACTAAGAGTTTTCAACTCGGTAAACAATTAATTAGGCAAAACTAACTAATCGAAGAGAAAACTATTTTGATTTCGCATATAGGCAACGAATTAATTAGGCGAACCTAACTATTCGTGTTCTGAGACGGACTAAGAGTTTTCAACTCGGTAAACAATTAATTAGGCAAACCTAACTAATCGAAGAGAAAACTATTTTGATTTCGCATATAGGCAACGAATTAATTAGGCGAACCTAACTATTCGTGTTCTGAGACGGACTAAGAGTTTTCAACTCGGTAAACAATTAATTAGGCAAAACTAACTAATCGAAGAGAAAACTATTTTGATTTCCCATATAGGCAACGAATTAATTAGGCGA
>CAXIVS010000580.1:0-5000 GCA_964035775.1 Osedax frankpressi | reverse complement strand
TTTTTTTTTTTAAATCTCCCCACTTATTACGGCATTTTAGAGAAAAAAAAAAAAAAAAAGCGGCTGCTTAACACGATACTTTTTTCCCTTGCCCGTGAGCAAGCTTTTTTCGCAAAAATCGGAGCTTCGAGCTCGATTTTTTGAAAATTTGAGTAGGACGGAGACTAAAAAAATTTTCAAAAAAAATATTGTACTTTTTTTAATTAAATAATTATCTTCGTATTAATATAAGGTCGGACAGTTTGAATGGTCATACAATTCGCATTACTTTAAGAGTTATTGAGGTCTAAAAAAAAAAAACAAAAATTCAACCGCCTATAACTTTTTAACAATTGATAAGTAAAAGTTGCGACATAGCTATTTACACTAGTTAGAACAGAACGAATCATAATCCGTAGCTAACTAAAAAAAAAAAAAAAAAAGTCGTCAACTGCACCTATGTCAAAAATTGAAAAAAACACGTATTTTTTCGCGAGGAGGCCCACGGGCCTCAAAAAAAAAAATTTTCGAGACAAAAAATTTTTTTTTATTAAATATTCATATTTATTCATATTCAATTTCTCCGATATCCTGAAATAACTCGAATACAAATCGTTCGTAATTGTTTCGGTTTATCGGGGAGTTTTATTTAAACGATACTGAATAATCGTTGATTTTGTACATTAAATTGTATTTAGCAACGCATATTGTATTAACCAACTAAGACGATTAATCATGATATCCTTGGCGGCAGTAACTATGACTCTATTAAGGGTATATGACCTGATAAGTCTATATGAATCCGCCTGAAAAGTGATGACTAGTTACTCGCACATGTGCATACCTGTTGAGCAAGGGTGGCATACGCGTATGCCATCAAGATAATCTCTACCTCTACGTAGCGCCCGCTGGACACAGACCAACGGAGGCGATGTCGTGGTGGAGTGGTAATCCCGGTATTTGTCTATTAAGGGTATTGGCCCGATAAGTCTGTCTGAATCCGCCTGAAAAGTGATGACTAGTTACTCGCACATGTGCATACCTGTTGAGCAAGGGTGGCATACGCGTATGCCATCAAGATAATCTCTACCTCTACGTAGCGCCCGCTGGACACAGACCAACGGAGGCGATGTCGTGGTGGAGTGGTAATCCCGGTATTTGTCTATTAAGGGTATTGGCCCGATAAGTCTGTCTGAATCCGCCTGAAAAGTGATGACTAGTTACTCGCACATGTGCATACCTGTTGAGCAAGGGTGGCATACGCGTATGCCATCAAGATAATCTTTACCTCTACGTAGCGCCCGCTGGACACAGACCAACGGAGGCGATGTCGTGGTGGAGTGGTAATCCCGGTATTTGTCTATTAAGGGTATTGGCCCGATAAGTCTGTCTGAATCCGCCTGAAAAGTGATGACTAGTTACTCGCACATGTGCATACCTGTTGAGCAAGGGTGGCATACGCGTATGCCATCAAGATAATCTCTACCTCTACGTAGCGCCCGCTGGACACAGACCAACGGAGGCGATGTCGTGGTGGAGTGGTAATCCCGGTATTTGTCTATTAAGGGTATTGGCCCGATAAGTCTGTCTGAATCCGCCTGAAAAGTGATGACTAGTTACTCGCACATGTGCATACCTGTTGAGCAAGGGTGGCATACGCGTATGCCATCAAGATAATCTTTACCTCTACGTAGCGCCCGCTGGACACAGACCAACGGAGGCGATGTCGTGGTGGAGTGGTAATCCCGGTATTTGTCTATTAAGGGTATTGGCCCGATAAGTCTGTCTGAATCCGCCTGAAAAGTGATGACTAGTTACTCGCACATGTGCATACCTGTTGAGCAAGGGTGGCATACGCGTATGCCATCAAGATAATCTCTACCTCTACGTAGCGCCCGCTGGACACAGACCAACGGAGGCGATGTCGTGGTGGAGTGGTAATCCCGGTATTTGTCTATTAAGGGTATTGGCCCGATAAGTCTGTCTGAATCCGCCTGAAAAGTGATGACTAGTTACTCGCACATGTGCATACCTGTTGAGCAAGGGTGGCATACGCGTATGCCATCAAGATAATCTCTACCTCTACGTAGCGCCCGCTGGACACAGACCAACGGAGGCGATGTCGTGGTGGAGTGGTAATCCCGGTATTTGTCTATTAAGGGTATTGGCCCGATAAGTCTGTCTGAATCCGCCTGAAAAGTGATGACTAGTTACTCGCACATGTGCATACCTGTTGAGCAAGGGTGGCATACGCGTATGCCATCAAGATAATCTTTACCTCTACGTAGCGCCCGCTGGACACAGACCAACGGAGGCGATGTCGTGGTGGAGTGGTAATCCCGGTATTTGTCTATTAAGGGTATTGGCCCGATAAGTCTGTCTGAATCCGCCTGAAAAGTGATGACTAGTTACTCGCACATGTGCATACCTGTTGAGCAAGGGTGGCATACGCGTATGCCATCAAGATAATCTCTACCTCTACGTAGCGCCCGCTGGACACAGACCAACGGAGGCGATGTCGTGGTGGAGTGGTAATCCCGGTATTTGTCTATTAAGGTTATTCAAGCCTGCACGGTCTTTCGGATCGGTAATTTTGTTGAGCCTGCCCGAGGCG
This sequence comes from Osedax frankpressi, assembly GCA_964035775.1. Taxonomy (NCBI): domain Eukaryota; kingdom Metazoa; phylum Annelida; class Polychaeta; order Sabellida; family Siboglinidae; genus Osedax; species Osedax frankpressi. Next base: position 2,407 of record CAXIVS010000580.1, on the reverse strand, counting down.
CATCGGGACTGGAAAGGAGCGTTATGCCTACTCGAGACGACGCTCGTGAAAAGGTGAAAAGGCTGTTTGAGAACCGCGCCAAAGGTGTTGATTGATATAGACAGCAGGGCGGTGGCCATAGAAGTCGGAATCCGCTAAGGAGTGTGTAACAACTCACCTGCCGAATCAACTAGCCCTTAAAATGAAAGCCGCGGTAACGATATTCTTATGCCGGTGATGAAGCGATATGATTTCTACGCAGTGCTCCGAATGTAAAAGTAATGAAATTCAACCGAACAAGGGTAAACGGCGGGAGTAAATACGATTAAGGTTATCGAAATCTAACATTGTGAACAACGAGCGTAGAGACTAACGTGCGGGTACAAGTTTAACGGAATTTCTATCGAAGATCATACGAATACTATGAGTTTAACGTTAACGTTAACGTTAACGTTAACGTTAACGTTAACGTTAACGTTAACAGACAAAGTTTAATATCGAGGACCCGAAGACGAAGTTTAATATCGAGGACCCGAAGACGAAGTTTAATATCGAGAACCCGAAGACGAAGTTTAATATCGAGGACCCGAAGACGAAGTTTAATATCGAGAACCCGAAGACGAAGTTTAATATCGAGGACCCGAAGACGAAGTTTAATATCGAGGACTCGAAGACGAAGTTGAATTAATTGGTGAAAGTTGATTGCGGGTGTTATTAAATTTACTTTAATAATACACATTTCAGCCGAAACCAAACCCTGAGCATTAAAATACAAAACATTTTAAATTTTGATGCTTCGGGGGGGGGTGGGGGTGATATTTTTTTAAATATTTATTATAAGGTTTTTATGTCGGGTTTTTTTTACGACCATAAAAATTAATAAAATATTTACAAATACAAAAATTAAAAAAAATTTTAAGGATACAAAAAATTTACGAGTTAAAAAATTTACAAGTAAAAAATTTTTACAAGTTCGAAAATTTTTATAATTGCGAAAAATTAATAAAATATTTACAAATACAAAAATTAAAAAAAATTTAAGGATACAAAAATTTTACGAGTTAAAAAATTTACAAGTAAAAAATTTTTACAAGTTCGAAAATTTTTATAATTGCGAAAAATTAATAAAATATTTACAAATACAAAAATTTTAAAAAAATTTACAAGTAAAAAATTTTTACAAGTTCGAAAAGTTTTATAATTACGAAAAATTAAGAACATTTTTTTTAGAGTCAAAATTTTTCGAATTTTCACAATTAATAAAATATTCACGTGTACAAAAATGTTAAAAATATCCAACTTTGAAAATTTTCACAAATCAGAAATAATTATAAAATGTTCGGAAGTACTTTACGTATAAAAAACCATTTCACCATGATAAAATCATAGTGAAATGGTTAAAATTTTTAGATAATCAAAGCTAGTCAAAACAATTTTCATTTGTATCAATGCAATTTTTACTTATGCAAGTAAATCAAACCAATTCACCGTGATATAATCGCAGTGGAAAGGTTTATTATTTCACCAATAAGCAAATAATTAATTAGGCAAACCTAACTAATCGAAGAGAAAACTATTTTGATTTCGCATATAGGCAACGAATTAATTAGGCGAACCTAACTATTCGTGTTCTGAGACGGACTAAGAGTTTTCAACTCGGTAAACAATTAATTAGGCAAACCTAACTAATCGAAGAGAAAACTATTTTGATTTCGCATATAGGCAACGAATTAATTAGGCGAACCTAACTATTCGTGTTCTGAGACGGACTAAGAGTTTTCAACTCGGTAAACAATTAATTAGGCAAACCTAACTAATCGAAGAGAAAACTATTTTGATTTCGCATATAGGCAACGAATTAATTAGGCGAACCTAACTATTCGTGTTTGAGACGGACTAAGAGTTTTCAACTCGGTAAACAATTAATTAGGCAAACCTAACTAATCGAAGAGAAAACTATTTTGATTTCGCATATAGGCAACGAATTAATTAGGCGAACCTAACTATTCGTGTTCTGAGACGGACTAAGAGTTTTCAACTCGGTAAACAATTAATTAGGCAAAACTAACTAATCGAAGAGAAAACTATTTTGATTTCCCATATAGGCAACGAATTAATTAGGCGAACCTAACTATTCGTGTTCTGAGACGGACTAAGAGTTTTCAACTCGGTAAACAATTAATTAGGCAAACCTAACTAATCGAAGAGAAAACTATTTTGATTTCCCATATAGGCAACGAATTAATTAGGCGAACCTAACTATTCGTGTTCTGAGACGGACTAAGAGTTTTCAACTCGGTAAACAATTAATTAGGCAAACCTACTGCCTTATACTCGTCACTTATCCCATATAGCAACGAATTAATTAGGCGAACCTAACTATTCGTGTTCTGAGACGGACTAAGAGTTTTCAACTCGGTAAACAATT
>CAXIVS010000579.1:0-22464 GCA_964035775.1 Osedax frankpressi | reverse complement strand
CCACTATGTACCACTATGTACCACTATGTACCACTATGTACCACTATGTACCGCTATGTACCACTATGTACCACTATGTACCACTATGTACCACTATCACCACCACTATGTACCACTATGTACCTCTATGTACCACTATGTACCACTATGTACCACTATGTACCACTATGTACCACTATGTACCGCTATGTACCACTATGTACCACTATGTACCACTATGTACCACTATGTACCACTATGTACCACTATGTACCACTATCACCACCACTATGTACCACTACGTACCACTATGTACCACTATGTACCACTATGTACCGCTATGTACCACTATGTACCACTATGTACCACTATGTACCACTATCACCACCACTATGTACCACTATGTACCACTATGTACCACTATGTACCACTATGTACAACTATTTACCACTATGTACCACTATGTACCACTATGTACCACTATGTACCACTATGTACCACTATGTACCACTATGTACCACTATGTACCACTATGTACCACTATGTACCACTATGTACCACTATGTACCACTATGTACCACTATGTACCACTATGTACCACTATGTACCTCTATGTACCACTACGTACCACTATGTACCACTATGTACCACTATGTACCTCTATGTACCACTATGTACCACTATGTACCACTATGTAACACTATGTACCACTATGTACCACTATGTACCACTATGTACCACTATGTACCACTATGTACCACTATGTACCACTATGTACCACTATGTACCACTATGTACCACTATGTACCACTATGTACCACTATGTACCGCTACGTACCACTATGTACCACTATGTACCACTATGTACCACTATCACCACTACTATGTACCACTATGTACCTCTATGTACCACTACGTACCACTATGTACCACTATGTACCACTATGTACCGCTACGTACCACTATGTACCACTATGTACCACTATGTACCACTACCACCACCACTATGTACCGCTACGTACCACTATGTACCACTATGTACCACTATGTACCACTACCACCACCACTATGTACCACTATGTACCTCTATGTACCACTACGTACCACTATGTACCACTATGTACCACTATGTACCGCTACGTACCACTATGTACCACTATGTACCACTATGTACCACTACCACCACCACTATGTACCACTATGTACCACTATGTACCACTATGTACCACTACCACCACCACTATGTACCACTATGTACCACTATGTACCACCACCACTATGTACCACTATGTACCACTATGTACCACTACGTACCACTATGTACCACTATGTACCACTATGTACCACTATGTACCACTACGTACCACTACCACCACCACTATGTACCACTATGTACCACTATGTACCACTATGTACCACTATGTACCACTATGTACCACTATGTACCACTATGTACCACTATGTACCACTATGTACCACTATGTACCACTATGTACCACTATGTACCACTACCACCACCACTATGTACCACTATGTACCACTATGTACCACTATGTACCACTACCACCACCACTATGTACCACTATGTACCACTATGTACCACTATGTACCACTATGTACCACTATGTACCACTATGTACCACTATGTACCACTATGTACCACTATGTACCACTATGTACCACTATGTACCACTATGTACCACTATGTACCACTATGTACCACTATGTACCACTATGTACCACTATGTACCACTATGTACCACTATGTACCACTATGTACCACTATGTACCACTATGTACCACTATGTACCACTATGTACCACTATGTACCACTATGTACCACTATGTACCACTATGTACCACTATGTACCACTATGTACCACTATGTACCACTATGTACCACTATGTACCACTATGTACCACTATGTACCACTATGTACCACTATGTACCACTATGTACCACTATGTATCACTATGTACCACTATGTACCACTATGTACCACTATGTACCACTATGTACCACTACCACCACCACTATGTACCACTATGTACCACTATGTACCACTATGTACCACTATGTACCACTATGTACCACTATGTACCACTACCACTATGTACCACTATGTACCACTATGTACCACTACCACCACCACTATGTACCACTATGTACCACTATGTACCACTATGTACCACTATGTACCACTATGTACCACTATGTACCACTATGTACCACTACGTACCACTACGTACCACTATGTACCACTATGTACCACTATGTACCACTATGTACCACTATGTACCACTATGTACCACTACCACCACCACTATGTACCACTATGTACCACTATGTACCACTATGTACCACTATGTACCACTATGTACCACTATGTACCACTATGTACCACTATGTACCACTATGTACCACTATGTACCACTACCACCACCACTATGTACCACTATGTACCACTATGTACCACTATGTACCACTATGTACCACTATGTACCACTATGTACCACTATGTACCACTACGTACCACTACGTACCACTATGTACCACTATGTACCACTACGTACCACTATGTACCACTATGTACCACTACGTACCACTATGTACCACTATGTACCACTATGTACCACTACGTACCACTATGTACCACTATGTACCACTACCACCACCACTATGTACCACTATGTACCACTATGTACCACTATGTACCACTACCACCACCACTATGTACCACTATGTACCACTATGTACCACTATGTACCACTATGTATCACTACCACCACCACTATGTACCACTATGTACCACTATGTACCACTATGTACCACTACCACCACCACTATGTACCACTATGTACCACTATGTACCACTATGTACCACTATGTACCACTATGTACCACTATGTACCACTATGTACCACTATGTACCACTATGTACCACTATGTACCACTATGTACCACTATGTACCACTATGTACCACTATGTACCACTATGTACCACTATGTACCACTATGTACCACTATGTACCACTATGTACCACTATGTACCACTATGTACCACTATGTACCACTATGTACCACTACCACCACCACTATGTACCACTATGTACCACTATGTACCACTATGTACCACTATGTACCACTATGTACCACTATGTACCACTACGTACCACTATGTACCACTATGTACCACTATGTACCACTATGTACCACTACCACCACCACTATGTACCACTACGTACCACTATGTACCACTATGTACCACTACGTACCACTATGTACCGCTATGTACCACTATGTACCACTATGTACCACTATGTACCACTATGTACCACTACCACCACCACTATGTACCACTATGTACCACTATGTACCACTATGTACCACTATGTACCACTATGTACCACTATGTACCACTATGTACCACTATGTACCACTATGTACCACTATGTACCACTATGTACCACTATGTACCACTATGTACCACTACCACCACCACTATGTACCACTATGTACCACTACGTACCACTATGTACCACTATGTACCACTATGTACCACTATGTACCACTATGTACCACTATGTACCACTATGTACCACTACCACCACCACTATGTACCACTATGTACCACTATGTACCACTATGTACCACTATGTACCACTATCACCACCACTATGTACCACTATGTACCACTACCACCACCACTATGTACCACTATGTACCACTGTGTACCACTATGTACCACTATGTACCACTATGTACCACTATGTACCACTATGTACCACTATGTACCACTATGTACCACTATGTACCACTATGTACCACTATGTACCACTATGTACCACTATGTACCACTATGTACCACTATGTACCACTATGTACCACTATGTACCACTATGTACCACTATGTACCACTATGTACCACTATGTACAACTATGTACAACTATGTACCACTACCACCACCACTATGTACCACTATGTACCACTATGTACCACTATGTACCACTATGTACCACTATGTACCACTATGTACCACTATGTACCACTATGTACCACTATGTACCGCTATGTACCGCTATGTACCACTATGTACCACTATGTACCACTATGTACCACTATGTACCGCTATGTACCACTATGTACCACTACGTACCACTATGTACCACTATGTACCGCTATGTACCACTATGTACCGCTATGTACCACTACGTACCACTACGTACCACTATGTACCACTATGTACCACTACGTACCACTATGTACCGCTATGTACCACTACGTACCACTATGTACCACTACCACCACCACTATGTACCACTACGTACCACTATGTACCACTATGTACCACTATGTACCACTATGTACCACTATGTACCACTATGTACCACTATGTACCACTATGTACCACTATGTACCACTATGTACCACTATGTACCACTACGTACCACTATGTACCACTATGTACCACTATGTACCACTATGTACCACTATGTACCACTATGTACCACTATGTACCACTATGTACCACTATGTACCGCTATGTACCACTATGTACCACTATGTACCACTATGTACCACTATGTACCACTATGTACCACTATGTACCACTATGTACCACTACGTACCGCTATGTACAACTATGTACCACTATGTACCACTATGTACCACTATGTACCACTATGTACCACTATGTACCACTATGTACCGCTATGTACCGCTATGTACCACTATGTACCGCTATGTACCGCTATGTACCACTACGTACCACTACGTACCACTATGTACCACTATGTACCACTACGTACCACTATGTACCGCTATGTACCACTACGTACCACTACGTACCACTATGTACCACTATGTACCACTACGTACCACTATGTACCGCTATGTACCACTACGTACCACTATGTACCACTACCACCACCACTATGTACCACTACGTACCACTATGTACCACTATGTACCGCTATGTACCACTACGTACCACTATGTACCGCTATGTACCACTACGTACCACTACGTACCACTATGTACCACTATGTACCACTACGTACCACTATGTACCGCTATGTACCACTACGTACCACTATGTACCACTACCACCACCACTATGTACCACTACGTACCACTATGTACCACTATGTACCACTATGTACCACTATGTACCACTATGTACCACTACGTACCACTATGTACCACTATGTACCACTATGTACCACTATGTACCACTATGTACCACTATGTACCACTATGTACCACTATGTACCACTATGTACCACTATGTACCACTATGTACCACTATGTACCGCTATGTACCACTATGTACCGCTACGTACCACTATGTACCACTACCACCACCACTATGTACCACTATGTACCACTATGTACCACTACCACCACCACTATGTACCACTATGTACCACTATGTACCACTATGTACCACTATGTACCACTATGTACCACTATGTACCACTATGTACCACTATGTACCACTATGTACCACTATGTACCACTATGTACCGCTATGTACCACTATGTACCACTATGTACCACTATGTACCGCTATGTACCACTATGTACCACTATGTACAACTATGTACCACTATGTACCACTATGTACCACTACGTACCACTACGTACCACTATGTACCACTACCACCACCACTATGTACCACTATGTATCACTATGTATCACTATGTACCACTATGTACCACTACCACCACCACTATGTACCACTATGTACCACTATGTACCACTATGTACCGCTATGTACCACTATGTACCGCTACGTACCACTATGTACCACTACCACCACCACTATGTACCACTATGTACCACTATGTACCACTACCACCACCACTATGTACCACTACGTACCACTATGTACCACTATGTACCACTATGTACCACTATGTACCACTATGTACCACTATGTACCACTATGTACCACTATGTACCACTATGTACCACTATGTACCGCTATGTACCACTATGTACCACTATGTACCACTATGTACCGCTATGTACCACTATGTACCACTATGTACAACTATGTACCACTATGTACCACTATGTACCACTACGTACCACTACGTACCACTATGTACCACTACCACCACCACTATGTACCACTATGTATCACTATGTATCACTATGTACCACTATGTACCACTACCACCACCACTATGTACCACTGTGTACCACTATGTACCACTATGTACCACTATGTACCACTATGTACCACTATGTACCACTATGTACCACTATGTACCACTATGTACCACTATGTACCACTACCACCACTATGTACCACTACCACCACCACTATGTACCACTATGTATCACTATGTATCACTATGTACCACTATGTACCACTACCACCACCACTATGTACCACTATGTACCACTATGTATCACTATGTATCACTATGTACCACTATGTACCACTACCACCACCACTATGTACCACTATGTACCACTATGTACCACTATGTACCACTATGTAACACTATGTATCACTATGTACCACTATGTACCACTACCACCACCACTATGTACCACTATGTACCACTACGTACCACTATGTACCACTATGTACCACTATCACCACCACTATGTACCACTATGTACCACTACCACCACCGCTATGTACCGCTATGTACCACTATGTATCACTATGTACCACTATGTATCACTATGTACCACTATGTACCACTATGTACCACTATGTACCACTATGTACCACTATGTATCACTATGTACCACTACCACCACCACTATGTACCACTATGTACCACTATGTACCACTATGTACCACTATGTACCACTATGTACCACTATGTACCACTATGTACCACTATGTACCACTACCACCACCACTATGTATCACTATGTACCACTATGTACCACTATGTACCACTATGTACCACTATGTACCACTACGTACCACTATGTACCACTATGTACCACTATGTACCACTATGTACCACTATGTACCACTATGTACCGCTATGTACCACTATGTACCACTATGTACCACTATGTACCACTATGTACCACTATGTACCACTATGTACCACTACGTACCACTACCACCACCACTATGTACCACTATGTACCACTATGTACCACTACCACCACCACTATGTACCACTATGTACCACTATGTACCACTATGTACCACTATGTACCACTATGTACCACTATGTACCACTATGTACCACTATGTACCACTACCACTATGTACCACTATGTACCACTATGTACCACTATGTACCACTATGTACCACTATGTACCACTATGTACCACTATGTACCGCTATGTACCACTATGTACCACTATGTACCACTATGTACCACTATGTACCACTATGTACCACTATGTACCACTACGTACCACTACCACCACCACTATGTACCACTATGTACCACTATGTACCACTACCACCACCACTATGTACCACTATGTACCACTATGTACCACTATGTACCACTATGTACCACTATGTACCTCTATGTACCACTATGTACCACTATGTACCGCTATGTACCACTATGTACCACTATGTACCACTATGTACCACTATGTACCACTATGTACCACTATGTACCTCTATGTACCACTATGTACCACTACCACCACCACTATGTACCACTATGTACCACTATGTACCACTATGTACCACTATGTACCACTATGTACCACTATGTACCACTATGTACCACTATGTACCACTACGTACCACTATGTACCACTATGTACCACTATGTACCACTATGTACCACTATGTACCACTATGTACCACTATGTACCACTATGTACCACTATGTACCACTATGTACCTCTATGTACCACTATGTACCACTACCACCACCACTATGTACCACTATGTACCACTATGTACCACTATGTACCACTATGTACCACTATGTACCACTATGTACCACTATGTACCACTATGTACCACTATGTACCACTATGTACCACTATGTACCACTATGTATCACTATGTACCACTACCACCACCACTATGTACCACTATGTACCACTATGTACCACTATGTACCACTATGTACCACTACCACCACCACTATGTACCACTATGTACCACTATGTACCACTATGTACCACTATGTACCACTATGTACCACTATGTACCACTATGTACCACTATGTACCACTATGTACCACTATGTACCACTATGTACCTCTATGTACCACTATGTACCACTACCACCACCACTATGTACCACTATGTACCACTATGTACCACTATGTACCACTATGTACCACTATGTACCACTATGTACCACTATGTACCACTATGTACCACTATGTACCACTATGTACCACTATGTACCACTATGTATCACTATGTACCACTACCACCACCACTATGTACCACTATGTACCACTATGTACCACTATGTACCACTATGTACCACTATGTACCACTATCACCACCACTATGTACCACTATGTACCACTATGTACCACTATGTACCACTATGTACCACTATGTATCACTATGTACCACTACCACCACCACTATGTACCACTATGTACCACTATGTACCACTATGTACCACTATGTACCACTATGTACCACTATCACCACCACTATGTACCACTATGTACCACTATGTACCACTATGTACCACTATGTACCACTATGTATCACTATGTACCACTACCACCACCACTATGTACCACTATGTACCACTATGTACCACTATGTACCACTATGTACCACTATGTACCACTATGTACCACTATGTACCACTATGTACCACTATGTACCACTATGTACCACTATGTATCACTATGTACCACTACCACCACCACTATGTACCACTATGTACCACTATGTACCACTATGTACCACTATGTACCACTATGTACCACTATCACCACCACTATGTACCACTATGTACCACTATGTACCACTATGTACCACTATGTACCACTATCACCACCACTATGTACCACTATGTACCACTATGTACCACTATGTACCACTATGTACCACTATGTACCACTATCACCACCACTATGTACCACTATGTACCACTATGTACCACTATGTACCACTATGTACCACTACCACCACCACTATGTACCACTATGTACCACTACCACCACCACTATGTACCACTATGTACCACTATGTACCACTATGTACCACTACGTACCACTATGTACCACTATGTACCACTACGTACCACTACGTACCACTATGTACCACTATGTACCACTATGTACCACTATGTACCTCTATGTACCACTATGTACCACTATGTACCACTATGTACCACTACCACCACCACTATGTACCACTATGTACCACTATGTATCACTATGTACCACTATGTACCACTATGTACCACTATGTACCACTATGTACCACTATGTACCACTATGTACCACTATGTACCACTATGTACCACTATGTACCACTACGTACCACTACGTACCACTATGTACCACTATGTACCACTATGTACCACTATGTACCACTATGTACCACTATGTACCACTATGTACCACTACCACCACCACTATGTACCACTATGTACCACTATGTATCACTATGTACCACTATGTACCACTATGTACCACTATGTACCACTATGTACCACTATGTACCACTATGTACCACTATGTACCACTATGTACCACTATGTACCACTACCACCACCACTATGTACCACTATGTACCACTACGTACCACTACGTACCACTATGTACCACTATGTACCACTATGTACCACTATGTACCACTATGTACCACTATGTACCACTATGTACCACTATGTACCACTACCACCACCACTATGTACCACTACGTACCACTATGTACCACTATGTACCACTATGTACCACTATGTACCACTATGTACCACTATGTACCACTATGTACCACTATGTACCACTATGTACCACTATGTACCACTATGTACCACTACCACCACCACTATGTACCACTATGTACCACTACGTACCACTACGTACCACTATGTACCACTATGTACCACTATGTACCACTACCACCACCACTATGTACCACTACGTACCACTATGTACCACTATGTACCACTATGTACCACTATGTACCACTATGTACCACTATGTACCACTATGTACCACTATGTACCACTATGTACCACTATGTACCACTATGTACCACTATGTACCACTACCACCACCACTATGTACCACTATGTACCACTACGTACCACTACGTACCACTATGTACCACTATGTACCACTATGTACCACTATGTACCACTATGTACCACTATGTACCACTATGTACCACTATGTACCACTATGTACCACTACGTACCACTACGTACCACTATGTACCACTATGTACCACTATGTACCACTATGTACCTCTATGTACCACTATGTACCACTATGTACCACTATGTACCACTATGTACCACTATGTACCACTATGTACCACTATGTACCACTATGTACCACTATGTACCACTATGTACCACTATGTACCACTACCACCACCACTATGTACCACTATGTACCACTATGTACCACTACCACCACCACTATGTACCACTATGTACCACTACGTACCACTACCACCACCACTATGTACCACTATGTACCACTATGTACCACTACCACCACCACTATGTACCACTATGTACCACTACGTACCACTACCACCACCACTATGTACCACTATGTACCACTATGTACCACTATGTACCACTATGTACCACTATGTACCACTATGTACCACTATGTACCACTATGTACCACTATGTACCACTACCACCACCACTATGTACCACTATGTACCACTACGTACCACTACCACCACCACTATGTACCACTATGTACCACTACCACCACCACTATGTACCACTATGTACCACTATGTACCACTATGTACCACTGTGTACCACTATGTACCACTATGTACCACTACCACCACCATTATGTACCACTATGTACCACTATGTACCACTATGTACCGCTACGTACCACTATGTACCACTATGTACCACTACCACCACCACTATGTACCACTATGTATCACTATGTATCACTATGTACCACTATGTACCACTACCACCACCACTATGTACCACTATGTACCACTATGTACCACTATGTACCACTATGTACCACTACCACCACCACTATGTACCACTATGTACCACTATGTACCACTATGTACCACTATGTACCACTATGTACCACTATGTACCACTATGTACCACTATGTACCACTACCACCACCACTATGTACCACTATGTACCACTATGTATCACTATGTACCACTATGTACCACTACCACCACCACTATGTACCACTATGTACCACTATGTACCACTATGTACCACTATGTACCACTACCACCACCACTATGTACCACTATGTACCACTATGTACCACTATGTACCACTATGTACCACTATGTACCACTATGTACCACTATGTACCACTATGTACCACTACCACCACCACTATGTACCACTATGTACCACTATGTACCACTATGTACCACTATGTACCACTATGTACCACTATGTACCACTATGTACCATTATGTACCACTATGTACCACTATGTACCACTATGTACCACTATGTACCACTATGTACCATTATGTACCACTATGTACCACTATGTACCACTATGTACCACTATGTACCACTATGTACCACTATGTACCACTATGTACCACTATGTACCACTATGTACCGCTATGTACCACTATGTACCACTATGTACCACTATGTACCACTATGTACCACTATGTACCACTATGTACCACTATGTACCACTATGTACCACTATGTACCACTATGTACCGCTATATACCACTATGTACCACTATGTACCACTATGTACCACTATGTACCACTATGTACCACTACCACCACCACTATGTACCACTATGTACCACTATGTATCACTATGTACCACTATGTACCACTACCACCACCACTATGTACCACTATGTACCACTATGTACCACTATGTACCACTATGTACCACTATGTACCACTATGTACCACTATGTACCACTATGTACCACTATGTACCACTATGTACCACTATGTACCACTACCACCACTATGTACCACTATGTACCACTATGTACCACTATGTACCACTATGTACCACTATGTACCACTACCACCACCACTATGTACCACTATGTACCACTATGTACCACTATGTACCACTATGTACCACTATGTACCACTATGTACCACTATGTACCACTATGTACCACTACCACCACCACTATGTACCACTATGTACCACTATGTACCACTATGTACCACTATGTACCACTATGTACCACTATGTACCACTATGTACCATTATGTACCACTATGTACCACTATGTACCACTATGTACCACTACCACCACCACTATGTACCACTATGTACCACTATGTACCACTACGTACCACTATGTACCACTACCACCACCACTATGTACCACTATGTACCACTATGTACCACTATGTACCACTGTGTACCACTATGTACCACTATGTACCACTACGTACCACTATGTACCACTATGTACCGCTATGTACCACTATGTACCACTATGTACCACTATGTACCACTACGTACCACTATGTACCACTACCACCACCACTATGTACCACTATGTACCACTATGTACCACTACGTACCACTATGTACCACTATGTACCACTATGTACCACTACGTACCACTATGTACCACTATGTACCACTATGTACCACTATGTACCACTATGTACCACTATGTACCACTATGTACCACTATGTACCACTATGTACCACTATGTACCACTATGTACCACTACCACCACCACTATATACCACTATGTACCACTATGTACCACTATGTACCACTATGTACCACTATGTACCACTATGTACCACTATGTACCACTATGTACCACTATGTACCACTATGTACCACTACGTACAACTATGTACCACTATGTACCACTATGTACCACTATGTACCACTATGTACCACTATGTACCACTATGTACCACTATGTACCGCTATGTACCGCTATGTACCACTATGTACCACTATGTACCACTATGTACCACTATGTACCACTATGTACCACTATGTACCACTATGTATCACTATGTACCACTATGTACCGCTATGTACCACTATGTACCGCTATGTACCACTATGTACCACTATGTACCACTATGTACCACTATGTACCACTATGTACCACTATGTACCACTATGTACCACTATGTACCACTATGTACCACTATGTACCACTACGTACCACTATGTACCACTATGTACCACTATGTACCACTATGTACCGCTATATACCACTATGTACCACTATGTACCACTATGTACCACTATGTACCACTACCACCACCACTATGTACCACTATGTACCACTATGTACCACTATGTACCGCTATGTACCACTATGTACCACTATGTACCACTATGTACCACTATGTACCACTATGTACCATTATGTACCACTATGTACCACTATGTACCACTATCACCACCACTATGTACCACTATGTACCACTATGTACCGCTATATACCACTATGTACCACTATGTACCACTATGTACCACTATGTACCACTATGTACCACTATGTACCACTATGTACCACTATCACCACCACTATGTACCACTATGTACCACTATGTACCACTATGTACCACTATGTACCACTACGTACCACTATGTACCACTACCACCACCACTATGTACCACTATGTACCACTATGTACCACTATGTACCACTATGTACCGCTATATACCACTATGTACCACTATGTACCACTATGTACCACTATGTACCACTATGTACCACTATGTACCACTATGTACCACTATGTACCACTATGTACCACTACGTACCACTATGTACCACTATGTACCACTATGTACCACTATGTACCACTATGTACCACTATGTACCACTACGTACCACTATGTACCACTATGTACCACTATGTACCACTATGTACCACTATGTACCACTATGTACCACTATGTACCACTATGTACCACTATGTACCACTATGTACCACTATGTACCACTATGTACCACTATGTACCACTATGTACCACTATGTACCACTACCACCACCACTATGTACCACTATGTACCACTATGTACCACTATGTACCACTATGTACCGCTATATACCACTATGTACCACTATGTACCACTATGTACCACTACGTACCACTATGTACCACTACCACCACCACTATGTACCACTATGTACCACTATGTACCACTATGTACCACTATGTACCACTACCACCACCACTATGTACCACTACGTACCACTATGTACCACTATGTACCACTATGTACCACTATGTACCACTATGTACCACTATGTACCACTATGTACCACTATGTACCACTATGTACCACTATGTACCGCTATGTACCACTATGTACCACTATGTACCACTATGTACCACTATGTACCACTATGTACCACTATGTACCACTATGTACCACTATGTACCACTATGTACCACTATGTACCACTATGTACCACTATGTACCACTATGTACCACTATGTACCACTATGTACCACTATGTACCACTATGTACCACTATGTACCACTACGTACCACTATGTACCACTATGTACCACTATGTACCACTATGTACCACTATGTACCACTATGTACCACTATGTACCGCTATATACCACTATGTACCACTATGTACCACTATGTACCACTACGTACCACTATGTACCACTACCACCACCACTATGTACCACTATGTACCACTATGTACCACTATGTACCACTATGTACCACTACCACCACCACTATGTACCACTACGTACCACTATGTACCACTATGTACCACTATGTACCACTATGTACCACTATGTACCACTATGTACCACTATGTACCACTATGTACCGCTATGTACCACTATGTACCACTATGTACCACTATGTACCACTATGTACCACTATGTACCACTATGTACCACTATGTACCACTATGTACCACTATGTACCACTATGTACCACTATGTACCACTATGTACCACTATGTACCACTATGTACCACTATGTACCACTATGTACCACTATGTACCACTATGTACCACTATGTACCACTATGTACCACTATGTACCACTATGTACCACTATCACCACCACTATGTACCACTATGTACCACTATGTACCACTATGTACCACTATGTACCACTATGTACCACTATGTACCACTATGTACCACTATGTACCGCTATGTACCACTATGTACCACTATGTACCACTATGTACCACTACGTACCACTATGTACCACTACCACCACCACTATGTACCACTATGTACCACTATGTACCACTATGTACCACTATGTACCACTACCACCACCACTATGTACCACTACGTACCACTATGTACCACTATGTACCACTATGTACCACTATGTACCACTATGTACCACTATGTACCGCTATATACCACTATCACCACCACTACGTACCACTATGTACCACTATGTACCACTATGTACCACTATGTACCACTATGTACCACTATGTACCACTATGTACCACTATGTACCACTATGTACCACTATGTACCACTATGTACCACTATGTACCACTATCACCACCACTATGTACCACTATGTACCACTATGTACCACTATGTACCACTATGTACCACTACCACCACCACTATGTACCACTATGTACCTCTATGTACCATTATGTACCACTACGTACCACTATGTACCGCTATATACCACTATGTACCGCTATGTACCACTATGTACCACTACGTACCACTATGTACCACTATGTACCACTATGTACCACTATGTACCACTATGTACCACTATGTACCACTATGTACCACTATGTACCACTATGTACCACTATGTACCACTATGTACCACTATGTACCACTATGTACCACTATGTACCACTATGTACCACTATGTACCACTATGTACCACTATGTACCACTATGTACCACTATGTACCACTATGTACCACTATGTACCACTATGTACCACTACCACCACCACTATGTACCACTATGTACCACTACCACCACCACTATGTACCACTATGTACCACTATGTACCACTACCACCACCACTATGTACCACTATGTACCACTATGTACCACTATGTACCACTATGTACCTCTATGTACCACTATGTACCACTATGTACCACTATGTACCACTACCACCACCACTATGTACCACTATGTACCACTACCACCACCACTATGTACCACTATGTACCACTATGTACCACTATGTACCACTATGTACCACTACCACCACCACTATGTACCACTATGTACCACTATGTACCACTATGTACCACTATGTACCACTATGTACCACTATGTACCACTATGTACCACTATGTACCACTATGTACCACTATGTACCACTATGTACCACTATGTACCACTATGTACCACTATGTACCACTATGTACCACTATGTACCACTATGTACCACTATGTACCACTATGTACCACTATGTACCACTATGTACCACTACCACCACTATGTACCACTATGTACCACTATGTACCACTACCACCACCACTATGTACCACTATGTACCACTATGTACCGCTATGTACCACTATGTACCACTATGTACCACTATGTACCACTATGTACCACTATGTACCACTATGTACCACTATGTACCACTATGTACCACTATGTACCACTATGTACCACTATGTACCACTATGTACCACTATGTACCACTATGTACCACTATGTACCACTATGTACCACTATGTACCACTATGTACCACTATGTACCATTATGTACCACTATGTACCACTATGTACCACTATGTACCACTATGTACCACTATGTACCACTATGTACCACTATGTACCACTATGTACCACTATGTACCACTATGTACCACTATGTACCACTACCACCACCACTATGTACCACTATGTACCACTACCACCACCACTATGTACCACTATGTACCACTATGTACCACTATGTACCACTATGTACCACTATGTACCACTACCACCACCACTATGTACCACTATGTACCACTATGTACCACTATGTACCACTATGTACCTCTATGTACCACTATGTACCACTATGTACCACTATGTACCACTATGTACCACTATGTACCACTATGTACCACTATGTACCACTACCACCACCACTATGTACCACTATGTACCACTATGTACCACTATGTACCACTATGTACCACTATGTACCACTATGTACCACTATGTACCACTACCACCACTATGTACCACTATGTACCTCTATGTACCACTATGTACCACTATGTACCACTATGTACCACTATGTACCACTATGTACCACTATGTACCACTATGTACCACTATGTACCATTATGTACACTATGTACCACTATGTACCACTATGTACCACTATGTACCACTATGTACCACTATGTACCACTATGTACCACTATGTACCACTATGTACCACTATGTACTACTATGTACCACTATGTACCACTATGTACCACTATGTACCACTATGTACCACTATGTACCACTACCACCACCACTATGTACCGCTATGTACCACTATGTACCACTATGTACCACTATGTACCACTATGTACCACTATGTACCACTATGTACCACTATGTACCACTATGTACCACTACCACCACCACTATGTACCATTATGTACCACTATGTACCACTATGTACCACTATGTACCACTATGTACCACTATGTACCACTACCACCACCACTATGTACCACTATGTACCACTATGTACCACTATGTACCACTATGTACCACTACCACCACCACTATGTACCACTATGTACCACTATGTACCACTATGTACCACTATGTACCACTATGTACCACTACGTACCACTATGTACCACTATGTACCACTATGTACCACTATGTACCACTATGTACCACTATGTACCACTATGTACCACTATGTACCACTATGTACCACTATGTACCACTATGTACCACTATGTACCACTATGTACCACTATGTACCACTACCACCACCACTATGTACCACTATGTACCACTATGTACCACTATGTACCACTATGTACCACTACGTACCACTATGTACCGCTATGTACCACTATGTACCACTACGTACCACTATGTACCGCTATGTACCACTATGTACCACTATGTACCACTATGTACCACTATGTACCACTATGTACCACTATGTACCGCTATGTACCACTATGTACCACTATGTACCACTATGTACCACTATGTACCACTATGTACCACTATGTACCACTATGTACCACTATGTACCGCTATGTACCACTATGTACCACTACGTACCACTATGTACCACTATGTACCACTATGTACCACTATGTACCACTACCACCACCACTATGTACCACTATGTACCACTACGTACCACTATGTACCACTATGTACCACTATGTACCATTATGTACCACTATGTACCACTACGTACCACTATGTACCACTATGTACCACTATGTACCACTATGTACCACTATGTACCACTATGTACCACTATGTACCACTATGTACCACTACCACCACCACTATGTACCACTATGTACCACTATGTACCACTATGTACCACTATGTACCACTATGTACCACTACGTACCACTATGTACCACTATGTACCACTATGTACCACTATGTACCACTATGTACCACTATGTACCACTATGTACCACTATGTACCACTACCACCACCACTATGTACCACTATGTACCACTATGTACCACTATGTACCACTATGTACCACTATGTACCACTATGTACCACTATGTACCACTATGTACCACTATGTACCACTATGTACCACTATGTACCACTATGTACCACTATGTACCACTACCACCACCACTATGTACCGCTATGTACCACTATGTACCACTATGTACCACTATGTACCACTATGTACCACTATGTACCACTACGTACCACTATGTACCACTATGTACCACTATGTACCACTATGTACCACTATGTACCACTATGTACCACTATGTACCACTATGTACCACTATGTACCACTATGTACCACTATGTACCACTATGTACCACTATGTACCACTATGTACCACTATGTACCACTATGTACCACTATGTACCACTATGTACCACTATGTACCACTATGTACCACTACCACCACCACTATGTACCACTATGTACCACTACCACCACCACTATGTACCACTATGTACCACTATGTACCACTACCACCACCACTATGTACCACTATGTACCACTATGTACCACTATGTACCACTATGTACCTCTATGTACCACTATGTACCACTATGTACCACTATGTACCACTACCACCACCACTATGTACCACTATGTACCACTACCACCACCACTATGTACCACTATGTACCACTATGTACCACTATGTACCACTATGTACCACTACCACCACCACTATGTACCACTATGTACCACTATGTACCACTATGTACCACTATGTACCACTATGTACCACTATGTACCACTACCACCCACTATGTACCACTATGTACCACTATGTACCACTATGTACCACTATGTACCACTATGTACCACTATGTACCACTATGTACCACTATGTACCACTATGTACCACTATGTACCACTATGTACCACTACTATGTACCACTATGTACCACTATGTACCACTATGTACCACTATGTACCACTATGTACCACTATGTACCACTATGTACCACTATGTACCATTATGTACCACTATGTACCACTATGTACCACTACCACCACCACTATGTACCACTATGTACCACTACCACCACCACTATGTACCACTATGTACCACTATGTACCACTACCACCACCACTATGTACCACTATGTACCACTATGTACCACTATGTACCACTATGTACCTCTATGTACCACTATGTACCACTATGTACCACTATGTACCACTATGTACCACTATGTACCACTATGTACCACTATGCACCACTATGTACCACTATGTACCACTATGTACCACTATGTACCACTATGTACCACTATGTACCACTATGTACCACTATGTACCACTATGTACCACTACCACCACTATGTACCACTATGTACCTCTATGTACCACTATGTACCACTATGTACCACTATGTACCACTATGTACCACTATGTACCACTATGTACCACTATGTACCACTATGTACCATTATGTACCACTATGTACCACTATGTACCACTATGTACCACTATGTACCACTATGTACCACTATGTACCACTACCACCACCACTATGTACCGCTATGTACCACTATGTACCACTATGTACCACTATGTACCACTATGTACCACTATGTACCACTATGTACCACTATGTACCACTATGTACCACTACCACCACCACTATGTACCATTATGTACCACTATGTACCACTATGTACCACTATGTACCACTATGTACCACTATGTACCACTACCACCACCACTATGTACCACTATGTACCACTATGTACCACTATGTACCACTATGTACCACTACCACCACCACTATGTACCACTATGTACCACTATGTACCACTATGTACCACTATGTACCACTATGTACCACTATGTACCGCTATGTACCACTATGTTACGCGCTATACCACTACGTACCACTATGTACCGCTATGTACCACTATGTACCACTATGTACCACTATGTACCACTATGTACCACTATGTACCACTATGTACCGCTATGTACCACTATGTACCACTATGTACCACTATGTACCACTATGTACCACTATGTACCACTATGTACCACTATGTACCACTACGTACCACTATGTACCACTATGTACCACTATGTACCACTATGTACCACTATGTACCACTATGTACCACTACCACCACCACTATGTACCACTATGTACCACTATGTACCACTATGTACCACTATGTACCACTATGTACCACTATGTACCACTATGTACCACTATGTACCACTATGTACCACTATGTACCACTATGTACCACTATGTACCACTATGTACCACTACCACCACCACTATGTACCACTATGTACCACTATGTACCACTATGTACCACTATGTACCACTATGTACCACTATGTACCACTACGTACCACTATGTACCACTATGTACCACTATGTACCACTATGTACCACTATGTACCACTATGTACCACTATGTACCACTATGTACCACTATGTACCACTATGTACCACTACGTACCACTATGTACCACTATGTACCACTATGTACCACTATGTACCACTATGTACCACTATGTACCACTATGTACCACTATGTACCACTATGTACCACTACGTACCACTATGTACCACTATGTACCACTATGTACCACTATGTACCACTATGTACCACTATGTACCACTACCACCACCACTATGTACCACTATGTACCACTATGTACCACTATGTACCACTACCACTACCACTATGTACCACTATGTACCACTATGTACCACTATGTACCACTACCACCACCACTATGTACCGCTATGTACCACTATGTACCACTACCACCACCACTATGTACCACTATGTACCACTACGTACCACTATGTACCACTATGTACCACTATGTACCACTATGTACCACTACCACCACCACTATGTACCACTATGTACCACTATGTACCACTACCACCACCACTATGTACCACTATGTACCACTATGTACCACTATGTACCACTATGTACCGCTATGTACCACTATGTACCACTATGTACCACTATGTACCACTATGTACCACTATGTACCACTATGTACACTACCACCACCACTATGTACCACTATGTACCACTATGTACCACTATGTACCACTATGTACCACTATGTACCACTATGTACCACTATGTACCACTACCACCACCACTATGTACCACTATGTACCACTATGTACCACTATGTACCACTATGTACCACTATGTACCACTATGTACCACTATGTACCACTATGTACCACTATGTACCACTATGTACCACTATGTACCACTATGTACCACTATGTACCATATGTACCACTATGTACCACTATGTACCACTATGTACCACTATGTACCACTATGTACCACTATGTACCACTATGTACCACTATGTACCACTATGTACCACTATGTACCACTATGTACCACTATGTACCACTATGTACCACTATGTACCACTACCACCACCACTATGTACCACTATGTACCACTACCACCACCACTATGTACCACTATGTACCACTATGTACCACTACCACCACCACTATGTACCACTATGTACCACTATGTACCACTATGTACCACTATGTACCTCTATGTACCACTATGTACCACTATGTACCACTATGTACCACTACCACCACCACTATGTACCACTATGTACCACTACCACCACCACTATGTACCACTATGTACCACTATGTAC
>CAXIVS010000578.1:17500-18723 GCA_964035775.1 Osedax frankpressi | reverse complement strand
GTACATTAAATTGTATTTAGCAACGCATATTGTATTAACCAACTAAGACGATTAATCATGATATCCTTGGCGGCAGTAACTATGACTCTATTAAGGGTATATGACCTGATAAGTCTATATGAATCCGCCTGAAAAGTGATGACTAGTTACTCGCACATGTGCATACCTGTTGAGCAAGGGTGGCATACGCGTATGCCATCAAGATAATCTCTACCTCTACGTAGCGCCCGCTGGACACAGACCAACGGAGGCGATGTCGTGGTGGAGTGGTAATCCCGGTATTTGTCTATTAAGGGTATTGGCCCGATAAGTCTGTCTGAATCCGCCTGAAAAGTGATGACTAGTTACTCGCACATGTGCATACCTGTTGAGCAAGGGTGGCATACGCGTATGCCATCAAGATAATCTCTACCTCTACGTAGCGCCCGCTGGACACAGACCAACGGAGGCGATGTCGTGGTGGAGTGGTAATCCCGGTATTTGTCTATTAAGGTTATTCAAGCCTGCACGGTCTTTCGGATCGGTAATTTTGTTGAGCCTGCCCGAGGCGCATCGGGACTGGAAAGGAGCGTTATGCCTACTCGAGACGACGCTCGTGAAAAGGTGAAAAGGCTGTTTGAGAACCGCGCCAAAGGTGTTGATTGATATAGACAGCAGGGCGGTGGCCATAGAAGTCGGAATCCGCTAAGGAGTGTGTAACAACTCACCTGCCGAATCAACTAGCCCTTAAAATGAAAGCCGCGGTAACGATATTCTTATGCCGGTGATGAAGCGATATGATTTCTACGCAGTGCTCCGAATGTAAAAGTAATGAAATTCAACCGAACAAGGGTAAACGGCGGGAGTAAATACGATTAAGGTTATCGAAATCTAACATTGTGAACAACGAGCGTAGAGACTAACGTGCGGGTACAAGTTTAACGGAATTTCTATCGAAGATCATACGAATACTATGAGTTTAACGTTAACGTTAACGTTAACGTTAACGTTAACGTTAACGTTAACAGACAAAGTTTAATATCGAGGACCCGAAGACGAAGTTTAATATCGAGGACCCGAAGACGAAGTTTAATATCGAGAACCCGAAGACGAAGTTTAATATCGAGGACCCGAAGACGAAGTTTAATATCGAGAACCCGAAGACGAAGTTTAATATCGAGGACCCGAAGACGAAGTTCAATATCGAGGACTCGAAGACGAAGTTGAATTAATTGGTGAAAGTT
>CAXIVS010000578.1:0-7500 GCA_964035775.1 Osedax frankpressi | reverse complement strand
TCCCTACGAACGATAAAACTTGCAAACTAATAAGAGGCGAAGAACAAATATCCTGTACAAATAACATAATCTCAATTCATCATAAAGTAAATATCAAGATAAAATAACGTCGAATTTATCGCATACATAGCAAACTAGGTATGTTTCGTTTTAATGTTCGATATAATAGAAACATCGTAATGTTTAGACCTAAAGAACACGTTATAGTAACTTTTGACGATAATTATAATTACCGATTGAGCTTATTTAAACAACTGAATGTTTAATTTAAAAAAATTTTTTGTCTCGAAATTTTTTTTTTTGAGGCCCACGGGCCTCACTCGCGAAAAAATACGTGTTTTTTTCAATTTTTGACATAGGTGCAGTTGACGACTTTTTTTTTTTTTTTTTTTGTTAGCTACCGATTTTGACTCGTTTTGTTCTAACTAGTGTAAATAGCTATGTCGCAACTTTTTCTTTTCAATTGTTAAAAAGTTATAGGCGGTTGAAAATTTTTTTTTTTTTTTTTAGACCTCAATAACTCCTAAAGTAATGCGAATTATATGACCATTCTAACTGTCCGACCTTATATTAATACGAAGATAATTATTTAATTAAAAAAAGTACAATATTTTTTTTGAAAATTTTTTTAGTCGCCGTCAAAGTCAAATTTTCAAAAAATCGAGCTCGAAGCTCCGATTTTTGCGAAAAAAGCTTGTTCACGGGCAAGGGAAAAAAGTATCGTGTTAAGCAGCCGCTTTTTTTTTTTTTTTTTTCTAAAATGCCGTAATAGGTGGGGAAAATTAAAAAAAATTTTTTTTTCATGGACCCGAATAACTTAGTCAAATTTTTTTAGAATTTTTTTTACAAAAATTAAATCAATTAAAAAAAAAAAAATCCTGTTATATTACCGCATTTTAAAGGAAAAAAAAAAAAAAAAAAAAACCTTTGCAATTATATATATTTTTTAAAAAATCGAGTTCGACGCTCCGAAATTCGCCAAAAAGAGATTAGATTGGGCATTAAAAAAAGGTTTGTTCAACAGCCGCTATTTTTATAATTTGTTTTCTAAAATGCCGTAATAAGTCGGGAGAATTAAAAAAAAATTTCCATGAAGCCGAATAACTTAGTAAAATTTTTTGTGAATTTTTTTTATAAAATTTGACTAAGTTTTTCGGCTCCATGGAAATTTTTTTTTTTTTAAATCTCCCCACTTATTACGGCATTTTAGAGAAAAAAAAAAAAAAAAAGCGGCTGCTTAACACGATACTTTTTTCCCTTGCCCGTGAGCAAGCTTTTTTCGCAAAAATCGGAGCTTCGAGCTCGATTTTTTGAAAATTTGAGTAGGACGGAGACTAAAAAAATTTTCAAAAAAAATATTGTACTTTTTTTAATTAAATAATTATCTTCGTATTAATATAAGGTCGGACAGTTTGAATGGTCATACAATTCGCATTACTTTAAGAGTTATTGAGGTCTAAAAAAAAAAAACAAAAATTCAACCGCCTATAACTTTTTAACAATTGATAAGTAAAAGTTGCGACATAGCTATTTACACTAGTTAGAACAGAACGAATCATAATCCGTAGCTAACTAAAAAAAAAAAAAAAAAGTCGTCAACTGCACCTATGTCAAAAATTGAAAAAAACACGTATTTTTTCGCGAGGAGGCCCACGGGCCTCAAAAAAAAAAATTTTCGAGACAAAAAATTTTTTTTTATTAAATATTCATATTTATTCATATTCAATTTCTCCGATATCCTGAAATAACTCGAATACAAATCGTTCGTAATTGTTTCGGTTTATCGGGGAGTTTTATTTAAACGATACTGAATAATCGTTGATTTTGTACATTAAATTGTATTTAGCAACGCATATTGTATTAACCAACTAAGACGATTAATCATGATATCCTTGGCGGCAGTAACTATGACTCTATTAAGGGTATATGACCTGATAAGTCTATATGAATCCGCCTGAAAAGTGATGACTAGTTACTCGCACATGTGCATACCTGTTGAGCAAGGGTGGCATACGCGTATGCCATCAAGATAATCTCTACCTCTACGTAGCGCCCGCTGGACACAGACCAACGGAGGCGATGTCGTGGTGGAGTGGTAATCCCGGTATTTGTCTATTAAGGGTATTGGCCCGATAAGTCTGTCTGAATCCGCCTGAAAAGTGATGACTAGTTACTCGCACATGTGCATACCTGTTGAGCAAGGGTGGCATACGCGTATGCCATCAAGATAATCTCTACCTCTACGTAGCGCCCGCTGGACACAGACCAACGGAGGCGATGTCGTGGTGGAGTGGTAATCCCGGTATTTGTCTATTAAGGGTATTGGCCCGATAAGTCTGTCTGAATCCGCCTGAAAAGTGATGACTAGTTACTCGCACATGTGCATACCTGTTGAGCAAGGGTGGCATACGCGTATGCCATCAAGATAATCTTTACCTCTACGTAGCGCCCGCTGGACACAGACCAACGGAGGCGATGTCGTGGTGGAGTGGTAATCCCGGTATTTGTCTATTAAGGGTATTGGCCCGATAAGTCTGTCTGAATCCGCCTGAAAAGTGATGACTAGTTACTCGCACATGTGCATACCTGTTGAGCAAGGGTGGCATACGCGTATGCCATCAAGATAATCTCTACCTCTACGTAGCGCCCGCTGGACACAGACCAACGGAGGCGATGTCGTGGTGGAGTGGTAATCCCGGTATTTGTCTATTAAGGGTATTGGCCCGATAAGTCTGTCTGAATCCGCCTGAAAAGTGATGACTAGTTACTCGCACATGTGCATACCTGTTGAGCAAGGGTGGCATACGCGTATGCCATCAAGATAATCTTTACCTCTACGTAGCGCCCGCTGGACACAGACCAACGGAGGCGATGTCGTGGTGGAGTGGTAATCCCGGTATTTGTCTATTAAGGGTATTGGCCCGATAAGTCTGTCTGAATCCGCCTGAAAAGTGATGACTAGTTACTCGCACATGTGCATACCTGTTGAGCAAGGGTGGCATACGCGTATGCCATCAAGATAATCTCTACCTCTACGTAGCGCCCGCGGACACAGACCAACGGAGGCGATGTCGTGGTGGAGTGGTAATCCCGGTATTTGTCTATTAAGGTTATTCAAGCCTGCACGGTCTTTCGGATCGGTAATTTTGTTGAGCCTGCCCGAGGCGCATCGGGACTGGAAAGGAGCGTTATGCCTACTCGAGACGACGCTCGTGAAAAGGTGAAAAGGCTGTTTGAGAACCGCGCCAAAGGTGTTGATTGATATAGACAGCAGGGCGGTGGGCCATAGAAGTCGGAATCCGCTAAGGAGTGTGTAACAACTCACCTGCCGAATCAACTAGCCCTTAAAATGAAAGCCGCGGTAACGATATTCTTATGCCGGTGATGAAGCGATATGATTTCTACGCAGTGCTCCGAATGTAAAAGTAATGAAATTCAACCGAACAAGGGTAAACGGCGGGAGTAAATACGATTAAGGTTATCGAAATCTAACATTGTGAACAACGAGCGTAGAGACTAACGTGCGGGTACAAGTTTAACGGAATTTCTATCGAAGATCATACGAATACTATGAGTTTAACGTTAACGTTAACGTTAACGTTAACGTTAACGTTAACGTTAACAGACAAAGTTTAATATCGAGGACCCGAAGACGAAGTTTAATATCGAGGACCCGAAGACGAAGTTTAATATCGAGAACCCGAAGACGAAGTTTAATATCGAGGACCCGAAGACGAAGTTTAATATCGAGAACCCGAAGACGAAGTTTAATATCGAGGACCCGAAGACGAAGTTTAATATCGAGGACTCGAAGACGAAGTTGAATTAATTGGTGAAAGTTGATTGCGGGTGTTATTAAATTTACTTTAATAATACACATTTCAGCCGAAACCAAACCCTGAGCATTAAAATACAAAACATTTTAAATTTTGATGCTTCGGGGGGGGGTGGGGGTGATATTTTTTTAAATATTTATTATAAGGTTTTTATGTCGGGTTTTTTTTACGACCATAAAAATTAATAAAATATTTACAAATACAAAAATTAAAAAAAATTTTAAGGATACAAAAAATTTACGAGTTAAAAAATTTACAAGTAAAAAATTTTTACAAGTTCGAAAATTTTTATAATTGCGAAAAATTAATAAAATATTTACAAATACAAAAATTAAAAAAAATTTAAGGATACAAAAATTTTACGAGTTAAAAAATTTACAAGTAAAAAATTTTTACAAGTTCGAAAATTTTTATAATTGCGAAAAATTAATAAAATATTTACAAATACAAAAATTTTAAAAAAATTTACAAGTAAAAAATTTTTACAAGTTCGAAAAGTTTTATAATTACGAAAAATTAAGAACATTTTTTTTAGAGTCAAAATTTTTCGAATTTTCACAATTAATAAAATATTCACGTGTACAAAAATGTTAAAAATATCCAACTTTGAAAATTTTCACAAATCAGAAATAATTATAAAATGTTCGGAAGTACTTTACGTATAAAAAACCATTTCACCATGATAAAATCATAGTGAAATGGTTAAAATTTTTAGATAATCAAAGCTAGTCAAAACAATTTTCATTTGTATCAATGCAATTTTTACTTATGCAAGTAAATCAAACCAATTCACCGTGATATAATCGCAGTGGAAAGGTTTATTATTTCACCAATAAGCAAATAATTAATTAGGCAAACCTAACTAATCGAAGAGAAAACTATTTTGATTTCGCATATAGGCAACGAATTAATTAGGCGAACCTAACTATTCGTGTTCTGAGACGGACTAAGAGTTTTCAACTCGGTAAACAATTAATTAGGCAAACCTAACTAATCGAAGAGAAAACTATTTTGATTTCGCATATAGGCAACGAATTAATTAGGCGAACCTAACTATTCGTGTTCTGAGACGGACTAAGAGTTTTCAACTCGGTAAACAATTAATTAGGCAAACCTAACTAATCGAAGAGAAAACTATTTTGATTTCGCATATAGGCAACGAATTAATTAGGCGAACCTAACTATTCGTGTTCTGAGACGGACTAAGAGTTTTCAACTCGGTAAACAATTAATTAGGCAAAACTAACTAATCGAAGAGAAAACTATTTTGATTTCGCATATAGGCAATGAATTAATTAGGCGAACCTAACTATTCGTGTTCTGAGACGGACTAAGAGTTTTCAACTCGGTAAACAATTAATTAGGCAAACCTAACTAATCGAAGAGAAAACTATTTTGATTTCGCATATAGGCAACGAATTAATTAGGCGAACCTAACTATTCGTGTTCTGAGACGGACTAAGAGTTTTCAACTCGGTAAACAATTAATTAGGCAAAACTAACTAATCGAAGAGAAAACTATTTTGATTTCCCATATAGGCAACGAATTAATTAGGCGAACCTAACTATTCGTGTTCTGAGACGGACTAAGAGTTTTCAACTCGGTAAACAATTAATTAGGCAAACCTAACTAATCGAAGAGAAAACTATTTTGATTTCCCATATAGGCAACGAATTAATTAGGCGAACCTAACTATTCGTGTTCTGAGACGGACTAAGAGTTTTCAACTCGGTAAACAATTAATTAGGCAAACCTAACTAATCGAAGAGAAAACTATTTTGATTTCGCATATAGGCAACGAATTAATTAGGCGAACCTAACTATTCGTGTTCTGAGACGGACTAAGAGTTTTCAACTCGGTAAACAATTAATTAGGCAAACCTAACTAATCGAAGAGAAAACTATTTTGATTTCGCATATAGGCAACGAATTAATTAGGCGAACCTAACTATTCGTGTTCTGAGACGGACTAAGAGTTTTCAACTCGGTAAACAATTAATTAGGCAAACCTAACTAATCGAAGAGAAAACTATTTTGATTTCGCATATAGGCAACGAATTAATTAGGCGAACCTAACTATTCGTGTTCTGAGACGGACTAAGAGTTTTCAACTCGGTAAACAATTAATTAGGCAAACCTAACTAATCGAAGAGAAAACTATTTTGATTTCGCATATAGGCAACGAATTAATTAGGCGAACCTAACTATTCGTGTTCTGAGACGGACTATTCAATCGTACAGTTTTCAATTACCCGAAGAGAAAACTGTTCCTACAATTAGGAAGACTTAGAAAATTAACATAGTCGTTATAGAAAAAATCTACCTAATACTACAGTTTAAATAGCAAACGAAATAACACCACCCTTGTGGTGATATTAGATAGCAAAGCTAACTAAATAGTTGTATTAGATAGATAATCTATGTAATGCAGTTATCGGAAATACTAACGGAAGTATTAGTTCCCCTTTAACAATGTATCAATTAGGCAAAGCTAACTAACGATAGGTATAGATAGAATATCTACCACATAACTACCTGATAGGATTCTATAGAATCACCGAGCGGACAGACTAAACGGACAGACTAAGCGGACAGACTAAGCGGACAGACTAAGCGGACAGACTAATCGGACAGATTAATCGAACAGACTGCTCGGACAGCCTAAACGGACAGAC
Organism: Osedax frankpressi; assembly: GCA_964035775.1. Taxonomy (NCBI): domain Eukaryota; kingdom Metazoa; phylum Annelida; class Polychaeta; order Sabellida; family Siboglinidae; genus Osedax; species Osedax frankpressi. Next base: position 988 of record CAXIVS010000578.1, on the reverse strand, counting down.
TAATTAGACAGACTAAACGGACAGACTAAGCGGACAGACTAAACGGACAGACTAAACGGACAGACTAATCGGACAGACTTACCTACCATGTTCTGCTTGTTAAATTAGGCTAACCTAACTAACTGGTAGGATTTAATGGAATCACGGAGCGGACAGACTTACCTACACTGGTTCTGCTTGTTTAATTAGGCTTACCTAATTTACTGGTAGGATTTTAGGAATCATGGAGCGAACAAACTTACCTACACTGATAAGATTTAAATAACGGAACACCAAATAATTGATGTTTTTTTGACGAGTAAGTCTAAGCTTACAAATCATCGAGTCAAAGGAAAAGTCTCAATAGATCGCAGTGTGGCGGCTGCTCTACTAAGTACGACCCCTCGACTCAGACAAAAGTCGTATACAATTGATTTTATGCCCTGCCATTGTACGGAAATGATAGGATAAGACGACCAACTACGTGTGCGTAGAAGGAGAAAGTCATAAATTGCGGCCTTTTCACGGGCCAAGCCGAAGACGGACGAATAGCCAATATCGTTGCCCCTTAGTCACAAGGCACGATGATTATCATAACAGATCTGGTCGGGATTCTGACTTAGAGGCGTTCAGTCATAAGCCCACAGACGGTAGCTTCGCATCAATGGCTTTTCAACCAAACACATGAACCAATTGTCTGAACCTGCGGTTCCTCTCGTACTAAGATTAGTAGGGTAAAACTAACCTGTCTCACGACGGTCTAAACCCAGCTCACGTTCCCTATTAGTGGGTGAACAATCCAACGCTTGGTGAATTCTGCTTCACAATGATAGGAAGAGCCGACATCGAAGGATCAAAAAGCAACGTCGCTATGAACGCTTGGCTGCCACAAGCCAGTTATCCCTGTGGTAACTTTTCTGACACCTCTTGCTTAAAACTCATAAACTCAAAAGGATCGATAGGCCACGCTTTCACGGTCTGTATTCGTACTGAAAATCAAAATCAAGTG
>CAXIVS010000577.1:0-16834 GCA_964035775.1 Osedax frankpressi | reverse complement strand
TCCATATTTCTATTACTATTTGATTACAAATATCCAACAGAATTTAGTTATTTTCTTAGATACGGCATTTAAACCATTTATACTAAAAATGTACAGGATTTATAATTAATAATTAATAATAACAAATTATTTGATGGATTTAAAATTTACATTTAGGAGAAATATTAATTTCACAAAAATGTAATCAACATTTATTTTACTAATATATAAAATATGAATTAATGAAGTATGAATATCTAAAATTAGAATTAGATTATTATTGCATTATCTTTCACATCATTTAATAAGGTACTTCAAGTAAATTTGTACCCTAAAGTATTTTAGCTGTAATTCATTAATTAATTGTAAGGAGTGAAATTCACATATCTATATAAATATTCATATTTTATTAATTTTTAATAATCATGTTTTCTTGTGAATTTTATAAATCTATTTTATAAGCATTGATTAATATCCTAATGACATAGTAGGACCCAGATCTCAGGCGAACTCCATCTTCCAAAGCATGTATACTGCCCCGCCTCCTCAAGTGGTGCAAAGTCAAGCTCCGCCTCCTTTGTCTGCATCTCAACCCCTTCAGTCGGGATCTGCCAGTCAACTGCATTATCCCAATATTGCATACAGATCATATAGTGCCCCACTCCCTATGCAACCTGTTAGTCCCTCTGCTCTGCTCCTCACTCTCCACCTCACTCTCTACCTCACTCTCTACCTCACTATCCACCTCACTCTCCACTTCACTCTCTCCATTTCAATCTCACCTCATTCTTTACATCACTCTCACCTCACTCTCTACCTCACTCTCCACCTCACTCTCACCTCACTCTCCACCTCACTCTCACCTCACTCTCACCTCACTCTCACCTCACTCTCCACCTCATTCTCATCTCACTCTCCACATCATTCTCCCCACCTCACTCTCACCTCACTCTCTACCTCACTCTCCACCTCACTCTCACCTCACTCTCACCTCACTCTCCACCTCACTCTCACCTCACTCTCACCTCACTCTCACCTCACACTCTACCTCACTCTCTACCTCACTCTCTACCTCACTATCCACCTCACTCTCCACTTCACTCTCTCCATTTCAATCTCACCTCATTCTTTACATCACTCTCACCTCACTCTCTACCTCACTCTCCACCTCACTCTCACCTCACTCTCCACCTCACTCTCACCTCACTCTCACCTCACTCTCACCTCACTCTCCACCTCATTCTCATCTCACTCTCCACATCATTCTCCCCACCTCACTCTCACCTCACTCTCTACCTCACTCTCCACCTCACTCTCACCTCACTCTCCACCTCACTCTCACCTCACTCTCACCTCACTCTCACCTCACTCTCACCTCACTCTCCACCTCATTCTCATCTCACTCTCCACATCATTCTCTCCACCTCACTCTCACCTCACTCTCTACCTCACTCTCCACCTCACTCTCACCTCACTCTCCACCTCACTCTCACCTCACTCTCACCTCACTCTCCACCTCATTCTCATCTCACTCTCCACATCATTCTCTCCACCTCACTCTCACCTCACTCTCTACCTCACTCTCCACCTCACTCTCCATCTCATTCTCCAGATGCAAGGCTCCAACGCGATGTTGCCTCAAGTCTCTCCCGCGACGAGCGCCGTTGCCCAGCTTCCCCCCTCCTCCTCTTCCCCCTCCTCAACGTCGTCCGCCCAGTCTGCTACTGGTTCCCTGGTGAACTGCGAGCAATTCCTATTGAACTGTTACCGCGTTGCAATGATGGCAATGGAGGCGTTGCTAAAACGTTCGGGTTGCCAAGACGACCGTTCGAATCCCGCAGCGAAATACCAACGACTGCAGCCGGACGAAAGCGACATCCTCTGGACAATGAGTATCTCGAAAAAACTGGGTAAGCGCGACCTTGACCTTGACCTGCTATAAATTACACCACTTCTCCACTGCCTTTAGTTATACTGTAATGACCTTCACCTCCTACACATTACACTACATCCCCTCTCCCTTGTGCTATATCCACTCTATTACTCCCCTCACCATAACCTCACATTCCTTGCCACCTCTAACCTCCTCCCAATCTTCATCTTCTTCCCTAACCTTCATCTTCCTCCAATTCACTTTACATCACACATCCCATGAACTTCCTCCCTCTTCTAGACTCATTCCTCAAAAGGTAGGACTTCCTTCCTCTCCCAACTCCCTCCCTCCCTCCTAACCATCTCCCTCCCTCCCTCCCTCCTAACCATCTCCCTCCCTCCCTCCCTCCCTCCCTCCCTCCCTCCCTCCCTCCCTCCCTCCTTCCCTCCCTCCCTCCCTCCCTCTCCCTCCCTACATCCCTCCCTACATCCCTCCCTCCCTCCCTCCCTCCCTCCTAACCATCGCTCTCCCTCCCTCTCCAGGGGCCACACAACTGCTGCATTTCTGTACATTTGCCGCCCACGCCTGTTTTTCTCCTTTCCTGCTCTATGACTTGGCAGTCGAGAGCGCCCTCTTCATGCAAAGTGCTACACCAACTTGTCCTCCCGGCTCCTCTTTCCACTTGCAGATCCAGCAACATCCTCAAATCATGGCACTTTTACAGCGAAGCATTCAAATGTTGGTAGACTACTCGCTACTCGCTATTCGCTACACACTACTCAATACTCGGTACTCGCTACTCGCTACACACTACTCACTACTCACTAGTCGCTACTCACTACTCACTACATACTACTCGATACTCGCTACTCACTAGTCGCTACTCACTACTCACTACTCACTACTCGTTACACACTACACACTACTCGCTACTCACTACTCACTACACATTACTCACTACTCACTACTCGCTACACACTACTCACTACTCACTACTCGTTACACACTACTCACTACTCACTACTCACTACTCGCTACTCACTACTCACTAGTCGCTACTCACTACTCACTAGTCGCTACTCACTACTCACTACTCACTACTCGTTACACACTACTCACTACTCGCTACTCACTACTCACTACTCACTACTCGTTACTCACTACTCGCTACTCGCTACTCGCTACTCACTACTCACTACTCACTACTCGCTACTCGCTACTCACTACTCACTACTCACTACTCACTACTCGTTACACACTACTCACTACTCGCTACTCACTACTCGCTACTCGCTACTCACTACTCACTACTCGCTACTCGCTACTCGCTACTCACTACTCACTACTCACTACTCGCTACTCGCTACTCACTACTCACTACTCACTACTCACTACTCACTACTCACTACTCACTACTCACTACTCACTACTCGCTACTCACTACTCACTACTCACTACTCGTTACACACTACTCACTACTCGCTACTCACTACTCGCTACTCGCTACTCACTACTCACTACTCGCTACTCGCTACTCGCTACTCGCTACTCACTACTCACTACTCACTAGTCGCTACTCACTACTCACTACTCATTACACACTACTCACTACTCACTACTCGCTACTCACTACTCACTACTCACTACTCACTACTCGCTACTCACTACTCGCTAGTCGCTACTCACTACTCACTAGTCGCTACTCACTACTCACTACTCACTACTCGTTACACACTACACACTACTCACTACTCACTACTCGCTACTCACTAGTCGCTACTCACTACTCGTTACACACTACTCACTACTCGCTACTCACTACTCACTACTCGATACTCGCTACTCGCTACTCACTAATCGCTACACACTACATACTACTCGCTACTCACTACTCACTAATCGCTACACACTACTCACTACTCACTACTCGCTACTCACTACTCACAACTCACTAGTCGCTACTCACAACTCGCTACTCGCTACTCACTAGTCACTACTCGCTACTCGCTACTCACTACTCACTACTCGCTACTCACTACTCGCTACTCGCTACTCACTACTCGCTAGTCGCTACTCACTACTCACTACTCGCTACTCACTACTCGCTACTCACTACTCACTACTCACTACTCATTACTCACAACTCACTACTCGCTACTCACTACTCACTACTCGCTACTCACTACTCGCTACTCGCTACTCGCTACTCACTACTCACTACTCACTACTCACTACTCACAACTCACTAGTCGCTACTCACAACTCACAACTCACTACTCGCTACTCACTACTCACTACTCGCTACTCACTACTCGCTACTCGCTACTCGCTACTCACTACTCACTAGTTGCTACTCACTACTCACTACTCACTACTCACTAGTCGCTACTCACTACTCACTACTCACTACTCGTTACACACTACTCGCTACTCACTACTCGCTACTCACTACTCGCTACTCACAACTCGCTACTCGCTACACACTGCTCGGTATTCGCTACACACTACACGGTACTCGCTACTCGGTACTCACTACTCGCTACTCGTTACTTGGTACTCACTACATACTACTCGCTACTCACTACTCGCTACTCACTACTCGCTACTCACTAGTCGCTACTCACTATACACTACTCGCTATACACTACTCGCTACTCGCTACACACTACTCGGTATTCGCTACACACTACTCACTACTCACTACTCGTTACACACTACACACTACTCGCTACTCACTACTCACTACTCACTACACATTACTCACTACTCACTACTCGCTACACACTACTCACTACTCACTAGTCGCTACTCACTACTCACTACATACTACTCGATACTCGCTACTCACTAGTCGCTACTCACTACTCACTACTCACTACTCGTTACACACTACACACTACTCGCTACTCACTACTCACTACTCACTACACATTACTCACTACTCACTACTCGCTACACACTACTCACTACTCACTAGTCGCTACTCACTACTCACTACTCACTACATACTACTCGATACTCACTAGTCGCTACTCACTACTCACTACTCACTACTCGCTACTCACTACTCACTACACTCTACTCACTACTCACTACTCGCTACTCACTACACACTACTCGCTACACACTACTCACTACTCACTACTCACTACTCGCTACTCACTACTCACTACTCACTACTCGCTACTCGCTACTCGCTACTCACTACTCACTACTCACTAGTCGCTACTCACTACTCACTACTCGTTACACACTACTCACTACTCACTACTCGCTACTCACTACTCACTACACACTACTCACTACTCGCTACTCACTAGTCGCTACTCACTAGTCGCTACTCACTACTCACTAGTCGCTACTCACTACTCACTACTCGTTACACACTACTCACTACTCACTACTCGCTACTCACTACTCGTTACACACTACTCACTACTCGCTAATATCTACTCGCTACTCGCTACTCACTACTCACTACTCGCTACTCGCTACTCGCTACTCACTACTCACTACTCACTACTCGTTACACACTACTCACTACTCACTACTCGCTACTCACTACTCACTACTCGTTACACACTACACACTACTCACTAGTCGCTACACACTACTCACTAGTCGCTACTCACTACTCGCTACTCGCTACTCACTACTCACTACTCGCTACACACTACTCACTACTCACTACTCACTACTCACTAGTCGCTACTCACTACTCACTACTCGTTACACACTACTCACTACTCACTAGTCGCTACACACTACTCACTACTCACTACTCACTAGTCGCTACTCACTACTCACTAGTCGCTACTCACTACTCACTAGTCGCTACACACTAGTCGCTACTCACTACTCGCTACTCACTACTCACTACTCACTACTCACTACTCACTACTCGTTACACACTACTCACTACTCACTAGTCGCTACACACTACTCACTACTCACTACTCACTACTCGCTACTCGCTACTCGCTACTCACTACTCACTACTCACTACTCGTTACACACTACTCACTACTCACTACTCGCTACTCACTACTCACTACTCGTTACACACTACTCACTACTCACTACTCGCTACTCACTACTCACTACTCGTTACACACTACTCACTACTCACTACTCGCTACTCACTACACACTACTCACTACTCGCTACTCACTACATACTACTCGCTACTCACTAGTCGCTACACACTACTCACTAGTCGCTACTCACTACTCGCTACACACTGCTCGGTATTCGCTACACACTACACGGTACTCGCTACTCGGTACTCACTACTCGCTACTCGTTACTTGGTACTCACTACATACTACTCGCTACTCACTACTCGCTACTCGCTACACACTACTCACTAGTCGCTACTCACTACTCACTACTCACAACTCACTACTCACTACTCGCTACTCACTACTCGCTACTCACTACACACTACTCACAACTCACTACTCACTACTCGCTACTCACTACTCGCTACTCACTACTCACTACTCGCTACTCGCTACTCGCTACTCACTACTCACTACTCACTACTCGCTACTCACTACACACTACTCACTACTCACTACTCACTACTCGCTACACACTACTCGCTACTCACTACACACTACTCACTACTCACTACTCGCTACTCACTACTCGCTACACACTACTCACTACTCACTACTCGTTACACACTACTCACTACTCGCTACTCACTACTCGCTACACACTGCTCGGTATTCGCTACACACTACACGGTACTCGCTACTCACTAGTCGCTACACACTACTCACTACTCGCTACTCACTACTCGCTACACACTGCTCGGTATTCGCTACACACTACACGGTACTCGCTACTCGGTACTCACTACTCGCTACTCGTTACTTGGTACTCACTACATACTACTCGCTACTCACTAGTCGCTACTCACTATACACTACTCGCTATACACTACTCGCTAGTCACTACTCGCTACTCGCTACACACTACTCGGTATTCGCTACTCACTACACACTACTCGCTACTCGCTACTCACTACTCGCTACTCACTAGTCGCTACTCACTACTCACTACTCACTACTCGTTACACACTACTCACTACTCGCTACTCGCTACACACTACTCACTACTCACTAGTCGCTACTCACTACTCACTACTCACTACATACTACACACTACTCACAACTCACTACTCACTACTCGCTACTCACTACTCGCTACTCACTACTCACTACTCACTACTCGCTACACACTACTCGCTACTCACTACACACTACTCACTACTCACTACTCACTACTCACTACTCACTACTCGTTACACACTACTCACTACTCGCTACTCACTACTCGCTACACACTGCTCGGTATTCGCTACACACTACACGGTACTCGCTACTCGGTACTCACTACTCGCTACTCGTTACTTGGTACTCACTACATACTACTCGCTACTCACTAGTCGCTACTCACTATACACTACTCGCTATACACTACTCGCTAGTCACTACTCGCTACTCGCTACACACTACTCGGTATTCGCTACTCACTACACACTACTCGCTACTCGCTACTCACTACTCGCTACTCACTAGTCGCTACTCACTACTCACTACTCACTACTCGTTACACACTACTCACTACTCGCTACTCGCTACACACTACTCACTACTCACTAGTCGCTACTCACTACTCACTACTCACTACATACTACTCGATACTCGCTACTCACTACTCACTACTCGCTACTCACTACTCGCTACTCGCTACTCACTACTCGCTACTCGCTACTCGCTACTCACTACTCACTACTCGCTACTCGCTACTCGCTACTCACTACTCACTACTAACTAGTCGCTACTCACTACTCACTACTCGTTACACACTACTCACTACTCACTACTCGCTACTCACTACTCACTACTCACTACTCACTACTCGCTACTCACTACTCGCTACTCACTACTCACTAGTCGCTACTCACTACTCACTACTCACTACTCACTACTCGCTACTCACTACTCGCTACTCACTACTCACTAGTCGCTACTCACTACTCACTACTCACTACTCACTACTCGTTACACACTACTCACTACTCGCTACTCACTACTCGCTACTCGCTACTCACTACTCACTACTCACTAGTTGCTACTCACTACTCACTACTCACTACTCGTTACACACTACTCACTACTCACTAGTTGCTACTCACTACTCGCTACTCGCTACTCACTACTCACTACTCGCTACTCGCTACTCGCTACTCACTACTCACTACTCACTAGTTGCTACTCACTACTCACTAGTCGCTACACACTACTCACTACTCACTACTCGCTACTCACTACACACTACTCGCTACTCACTAGTCGCTACTCACTACTCTCTACTCACTAGTCGCTACTCACTACATACTACTCGCTACTCACTAGTCGCTACACACTACTCACTACTCACTACTCGCTACTCACTACACACTACTCACTAGTCGCTACTCACTACTCACTACTCGCTACACACTAGTCGCTACTCACTACTCGCTACTCACTACTCACTACTCACTACTCACTACTCACTACTCGTTACACACTACTCACTACTCGCTACTCACTACTCGCTACACACTGCTCGGTATTCGCTACACACTACACGGTACTCGCTACTCGGTACTCACTACTCGCTACTCGTTACTTGGTACTCACTACATACTACTCGCTACTCACTAGTCGCTACTCACTATACACTACTCGCTATACACTACTCGCTAGTCACTACTCACTACTCGCTACTCGCTACTCACTAGTCGCTACTCACTACTCGCTACTCACTACTCACTACTCGCTACTCGCTACTCACTACTCGCTAGTCGCTACTCACTACTCACTACTCGCTACTCACTACTCGCTACTCACTACTCACTACTCACTACTCACAACTCACTAGTCGCTACTCACAACTCACAACTCACTACTCGCTACTCACTACTCGCTACTCACTACTCGCTACTCGCTACTCGCTACTCACTACTCACTAGTCGCTACTCACTACTCACTACTCACTACTCACTAGTCGCTACTCGCTACTCACTACTCGCTACTCACTACTCACTAGTCGCTACTCACTACTCACTACTCACTACTCACTACTCGCTACTCACTACTCGCTACTCACTACTCACTAGTCGCTACTCACTACTCACTACTCACTACTCACTACTCGCTACTCACTACTCGCTACTCACTACTCACTAGTCGCTACTCACTACTCACTACTCACAACTCGCTACTCGCTACTCACTAGTCACTACTCGCTACTCGCTACTCACTACTCACTACTCGCTACTCACTACTCACTACTCGCTACTCGCTACTCACTACTCGCTAGTCGCTACTCACTACTCACTACTCGCTACTCACTACTCGCTACTCACTACTCACTACTCACTACTCACAACTCACTAGTCGCTACTCACAACTCACAACTCACTACTCACTACTCACTACTCGTTACACACTACTCACTACTCACTACTCACTAGTCGCTACTCGCTACTCGCTACTCACTACTCACTACTCGCTACTCACTACTCGCTACTCACTAGTCGCTACACACTACTCACTACTCGCTACTCACTAGTCGCTACTCACTACTCACTACTCACTACTCACTACTCGCTACTCACTACTCGCTACACACTGCTCGGTATTCGCTACACACTACACGGTACTCGCTACTCGGTACTCACTACTCGCTACTCGTTACTTGGTACTCACTACATACTACTCGCTACTCACTACTCGCTACTCACTACTCACTACTCGCTACTCACTAGTCGCTACTCACTATACACTACTCGCTATACACTACTCGCTAGTCACTACTCGCTACTCGCTACACACTACTCGGTATTCGCTACACACTACACACTACTCGCTACTCGGTACTCGCTACTCGTTACTTGGTACTCACTATACACTACTCGCTACTCACTACTCTCTACACACTACTCGCTACTCGCTAGTCACTATACACTACTCGCTACTCGTTACTTAGTACTCACTACACACTACTCGATACTCGCTAGTCACTACACACTACTCGCTACTCACTACTCGCTACTCGGTACACACTACTCGCTACTCACTACTCGCTACTCGGTACACACTACTCGCTACTCGTTACACACTACACGCTACTCGTTACTCAGTACTCGGTACACACTACTCGGTATTCGCTACACACTACACACTACTCGCTACTCGGTACTCGCTACTCGTTACTTGGTACTCACTATACACTACTCGCTACTCACTACTCTCTACACACTACTCGCTACTCGCTAGTCACTATACACTACTCGCTACTCGCTACTCGTTACTTAGTACTCACTACACACTACTCGATACTCGCTAGTCACTCGTTACTTGGTACTCACTATACACTACTCGCTACTCACTATACACTACTCGCTATACACTACTCGCTAGTCACTACTCGCTACTCGGTACACACTACTCGCTACTCGTTACTTAGTACTCACTACACACTACTCGATACTCGCTAATCACTACTCACTACACACTACTCGCTACTCGGTAAACACTACTCTGTACACACTACTCGCTACTCGTTACTCAGTACTCGGTACACGCTACTCGCTACACACTACTCACTAGTCGCTACTCACTACTCACTACTCGCTACACACTAGTCGCTACTCACTACTCGCTACTCACTACTCACTACTCGCTACTCACTACTCGCTACTCGGTACACGCTACTCGTTACACACTACACACTACACGCTACTCGTTACACACTACACGCTACTCGTTACTCAGTACTCGGTACACGCTACTCGCTACACACTACTCACTACTCGCTACTCACTACTCACTACTCGCTACTCACTAGTCGCTACTCGCTACTCACTACTCGCTACACACTACTCGGTATTCGCTACACACTACACACTACTCGCTACTCGGTACTCGCTACTCGTTACTTGGTACTCACTATACACTACTCGCTACTCACTACACACTACTCACTACTCACTACTCGCTACTCACTAGTCGCTACTCGCTACTCACTACTCGCTACACACTACTCGGTATTCGCTACACACTACACACTACTCGCTACTCGGTACTCGCTACTCGTTACTTGGTACTCACTATACACTACTCGCTACTCACTACTCTCTACACACTACTCGCTACTCGCTAGTCACTATACACTACTCGCTACTCGCTACTCGTTACTTAGTACTCACTACACACTACTCGATACTCGCTAGTCACTACACACTACTCGCTACTCACTACTCGCTACTCGGTACACACTACTCGCTACTCACTACTCGCTACTCGGTACACACTACTCGCTACTCGTTACACACTACACGCTACTCGTTACTCAGTACTCGGTACACACTACTCGGTATTCGCTACACACTACACACTACTCGCTACTCGGTACTCGTTACTTGGTACTCACTATACACTACTCGCTACTCACTACTCTCTACACACTACTCGCTACTCGCTAGTCACTATACACTACTCGCTACTCGTTACTTAGTACTCACTACACACTACTCGATACTCGCTAGTCACTACACACTACTCGCTACTCACTACTCGCTACTCGGTACACACTACTCGCTACTCGTTACACACTACACGCTACTCGTTACTCAGTACTCGGTACACACTACTCGGTATTCGCTACACACTACACACTACTCGCTACTCGGTACTCGCTACTCGCTACTCGTTACTTGGTACTCACTATACACTACTCGCTACTCACTACTCTCTACACACTACTCGCTACTCGCTAGTCACTATACACTACTCGCTACTCGCTACTCGTTACTCGGTACACACTACTCGCTACTCGCTACTCGGTACACACTACTCGCTACTCGTTACACACTACACGCTACTCGTTACTCAGTACTCGGTACACACTACTCGCTACACACTACTCGGTACTCGCTACACACTACTCGTTACTCGCTACTCGTTACTTAGTACTCACTACACACTACTCGCTAGTCGCTACTCACTACTCACTACTCGCTACTCACTACTCGCTACTCACTACTCACTACTCACTACTCACAACTCACTAGTCGCTACTCACAACTCACAACTCACTACTCGCTACTCACAACTCGCTACTCACTACTCGCTACTCGCTACTCGCTACTCACTACTCACTAGTCGCTACTCACTACTCACTACTCACTACTCACTAGTCGCTACTCACTACTCACTACTCACTACTCGTTACACACTACTCACTACTCACTACTCGCTACTCACTACACACTACTCACTACTCGCTACTCACTACATACTACTCACTACTCGCTACTCACTAGTCGCTACTCGCTACTCGCTACTCACTACTCACTACTCGCTACTCACTAGTCGCTACACACTACTCACTACTCGCTACTCACTAGTCGCTACTCGCTACTCGCTACTCACTACTCACTACTCGCTACTCACTAGTCGCTACACACTACTCACTACTCGCTACTCACTAGTCGCTACTCGCTACTCGCTACTCACTACTCACTACTCGCTACTCACTAGTCGCTACACACTACTCACTACTCGCTACTCACTAGTCGCTACTCACTACTCACTACTCACTACATACTACTCGTTACACACTACTCGCTACACGCTACTCGTTACTCAGTACTCGGTACACACTACTCGGTATTCGCTACACACTACTCGCTACTCGGTACTCGCTACTCGCTACTCGTTACTTGGTACTCACTATACACTACTCTCTACACGCTACTCGCTAGTCACTATACACTACTCGCTACTCGCTACTCGTTACTTAGTACTCACTACACACTACTCGATACTCGCTAGTCACTACACACTACTCGCTACTCACTACTCGCTACTCGGTACACACTACTCGCTACTCGCTACTCGGTACACACTACTCGCTACTTGTTACACACTACACGTTACTCAGTACTCGGTACACACTACTCGCTACACACTACTCGGTACTCGCTACACACTACTCGTTACTCGGTACTCGCTACTCGTTACTTAGTACTCACTACTCACTACTCTCTACTCACTACACACTATTCACTCCAGGGACTTGTTGCAGTCGTGTCTATGAATATATTTGTGTTTTGTTTACTCGTCAGAAATCCAGTTTACCATGTAATAACAATGGGTGATAAATCTTTCTAGTAGCCAACCACCTGTACTACTACCTGTACTACTACCTGTACTACTACCTGTACCTACTACCTGTACTACTACCTGTACTACTACCTGTACTACTACCTGTACCTACTACCTGTACTACTACCTGTACTACCACCTGTACTACTACCTGTACTACTACCTGTACTACTACCTGTACCTACTACCTGTACTACTACCTGTACTACTACCTGTACTACTACCTGTACCTACTACCTGTACTACTACCTGTACTACTACCTGTACTACTACCTGTACCTACTACCTGTACTACTACCTATACTACTACCTGTACCTACTACCTGTACCTACTACCTGTACTGCTACCTGTACCTACTACCTATACCTACTACTTGTACTACTACCTGTACCTACTACCTGTACCTACTACCTGTACTACTACCTGTACCTACTACCTGTACCTACTACCTGTACCTACTACCTGTACCTACTACCTGTACTACTACCTGTACTACTACCTGTACTACTACCTGTACTACTACCTGTACCTACTACCTGTACTACTACCTGTACCTACTACCTGTACCTACTACCTGTACCTACTACCTGTACCTACTACCTGTACCTACTACCTGTACCTACTACCTGTACCTACTACCTGTACCTACTACCTGTACTACTACCTGTACCTACTACCTATACCTACTACTTGTACTACTACCTGTACCTACTACCTGTACCTACTACCTGTACTACTACCTGTACCTACTACCTGTACCTACTACCTGTACCTACTACCTGTACCTACTACCTGTACCTACTACCTGTACTACTACCTGTACTACTACCTGTACTACTACCTGTACCTACTACCTGTACTACTACCTGTACCTACTACCTGTACCTACTACCTGTACCTACTACCTGTACCTACTACCTGTACTACTACCTGTACTACTACCTGTACCTACTACCTGTACTACTACCTGTACTACTACCTGTACCTACTACCTGTACCTACTACCTGTACCTACTACCTGTACTACTACCTGTACCTACTACATGTACCTACTACCTGTACTACTACCTGTACCTACTACCTGTACCTACTACCTGTACCTACTACCTGTACCTACTACCTGTACCTACTACCTGTACTACTACCTGTACTACTACCTGTACCTACTACTTGTACTACTACCTGTACCTACTACCTGTACTACTACCTGTACTACTACCTGTACCTACTACCTGTACTACTACCTGTACTACTACCTGTACTACTACCTGTACTACTACCTGTACTACTACCTGTACTACTACCTGTACTACTACCTGTACCTACTACCTGTACTACTACCTGTACTACTACCTATACTACTACCTGTACTACTACCTGTACCTACTACCTGTACCTACTACCTGTACCTACTACCTGTACTACTACCTGTACTACTACCTGTACCTACTACCTGTACCTACTACCTGTACCTACTACCTGTACTACTACCTGTACTACCACCTGTACTACTACCTGTACTACTACCTGTACCTACTACCTGTACCTACCTGTACTACTACCTACTACTTGTACTACTACCTGTACTACTACCTGTACTACACTACTACTAGTCGGTACCACCCCGGGGGCAATTCTCTCCCGAACTCCGAACTCCATCTTTAAACCGTTTGCAGGTTTAGATCGACCACGTACCAACGTCTGAACCACATTTCGTCGTCGGAGTACGAAGAGTTCGTGCATTTGGTGTTGTGCGCTCGCAAGGCGTTCTACTGCGCTCCAAACGGACACGGCCTCTTCAACGAATATCTGAACAGCTTGCGACGTTCCAAGGATTGCTCGAAGAGCCTCTACCAAATGATCGTGTCGCAGTTTCAACAACTGTGAAACCCGCGCTCCCCCGCAATCCTCGAGCCGCGTCCTCGAGCCGCGTCCTCGAGCCACGTCCTCGAGCCGCGTCCTCGAGCCGCGTCCTCGAGCCACGTCCTCGAGCCACGTCCTCGAGCCACGTCCTCGAGCCACGTCCTCGAGCCACGTCCTCGAGCCACGTCCTCGAGCCACGTCCTCGAGCCGCGTCCTCGAGCCGCGTCCTCGAGCCGCGTCCTCGAGCCACGTCCTCGAGTCGCGTCCTCGAGCCGCGTCCTCGAGCCGCGTCCTCGAGCCACGTCCTCGAGCCACGTCCTCGAGCCACGTCCTCGAGCCACGTCCTCGAGCCACGTCCTCGAGCCACGTCCTCGAGCCACGTCCTCGCATCCTCACGTTTTATGATCTCTTCTATGATCCGAGCTCAGTGCTAATTTTAATAAAATATTTATAAAACACTTTCAAAGGATTTCAAAAGTTTATTGTTGTTAAAGAGTTGTTGAGCTGCGATGTGATAGTGATCTATTATCTAGTCTAGTAAGACGGTGGCAAGCATTCGCGTTCAGATGGTCAGTTGGTGAAGTACAGTTGATGAGTCAGCATGGACACAATGGACGGCACCTGAGAACAATGGCGTCGTTAAAATACCAGATATATGTAGGATGATGTAATATGTAGAATGATGTAATAATATCATCGTCGGATTCCGCAAACTTGTTTTTTATTATTCATACATTCGCGGTTGGAGTTTGATTGAAAAGCATAGGCAACGACTTTGTTGACACGCGTGAAGAGGTCAATAATCTCCAACTTGCGACCGTGTTCCTTGAACACAGTGACCAGAGCCTGCACAAACCACGAACCCTGGGCGGAGTTACGCCAAGCGTAGTATCCTGGAGGGAGGAATGGGGAATAAGTAGGACAGGAAGTAGGTTTTAAGAGAGCATTTGAAGGAGGTGCTAATGATACTTCAATGGTAGTAAAAAATATTTTACCTCCTCGGGGGATTTTTAGTGAAAAATGATATAAATATTTATATTATATAGTTATATTATATATGTTTATATAATTATGTTATATAGTTATATAGGTATATAGTTATATTATATAATTATATTATATAGTAAAGTTATATAGTTATATTATATAGGAAAGTTTGTATAGTTATATTATATAGGAAAGTTTGTATAATTATGTTATAAAGTATTATTATGATATACTATATCATACAAAAGGATATCAGCTCATTTATTATAAGATTCACAGGAGGATTTACCTTGAATATGGGACATCTGGCATTAAGGTAATGTTTATTTACTAGCAGAGTTATTAATGACATAATATTGCATAATATTGCTTAAATTGCATACTCTTACATAATATTGCATAAATTGCATACTCTTACATAATATTGCATAATGTAGTGAGCAAAACCAGCGACAGTAGAATAGGCGTACAGGAAGTCGGCTTCGACAGGAATTCTTTGAGGTTGAATTTGATTACCTCCAGAGGCATCGGATTTTGTCACTCCAACATCCAGGGTATTGCCCCTACAAGCCTAATGGGGTGGCGGGGAGGGGGGGGGGGGGTTACAGGCGCGATTATGGGTAGGGGTGGTTAGCGATATTATAAATAAATATCAGGTTTTATGTTATATAATGATATATATTATATAACATTAGATAATATCTATTGAATTACATTATATCATTTAATCTATTCATTACAATATTATCTAAATGCTGTTTAAATGGGAGATAAAATAAGGTTTTAATGCTGTTTAATTGGGGGTTAAAATAAGGTTTTAATGCTGTTTAATTAAGGTTTGAATACTTACTTGAATAATAAAGATTTTAGGTTTACCCGCAAGAGAGGAACATATGTCTC